>JAQJVL010000006.1:6069605-6339605 GCA_035578905.1 Stictocephala bisonia
AATACTTTATGTTAACGCATATGGGATAAAGTAAAAAAGTGTTCAGCTATTAGTAGAAAATGGATTATTTGGGTTTTGTAGGTTAAGGAATCTATAGCTTCTTACAGCTGTATATTTTAATAAAACTCTCTCAAAAACAAGGTTTTCATTAGATTAATAGTTAGCTGTTAATTAGTTAAAATCAGCATACGAGCAAACCAAAGAATAATATTTATGCGCAGAATAACTAAAGAAATATATTTATCGGTAAATAAATTCGGATGTTAATATAGATTATGGATATAGAGATTACAATAAAATATATACTAGCTATCCATTCTACTGTCTAAGTATGTGGAACTTGTAATATTGCATGTTGAAGCTAAATAATACATTTTAGTAAGACAATCGCGTAGCTCCCATTAAAATAATATATAAACTGTTTTGTGAATTTATAAGACAGGTAACTAGGCATTATTGAACTGTTTTAAGATAATTATCTTTAATAATTGTATAGTTTGTTATATTTTTAAAAATACATAATTTTTCCTTTTAGTTGGTTCTTTTGGTTTAAAAATACAGAAAATATATTCAAGAAACATTCTTCAAATAAACAAATATGAATGAAATAAACATGTTTACAGTAGACATCCTACAAACTAGTTATACCTTTGTATGAGACAATCGGCTTATTGAGATATGAATTTCCTACACGAGCATGAATTAAAACCCTATTGATTTTATTCCAAGACTCGCTGAATGAGATATGTAGATGTGATTATTACAGTGACATTTTCAACCCATTTATATCTTTATATTTTATTTAAGTGTTTTTATTAACACCAATCAGAGCATTAACTTTCCTACTACTATCAAAGATATATTTAATAAATTGTATAAGTTTAGAAATTCACTGGTATCTCAAATACTGTGAAGTTTAAGTTTGTTTAGAAGGAGGTAATACTTTTACTAAAAACTAAGAAAGTTTTCTACCAATTATTTTAACATTTTCTTAGGTTATATCATTGACATTGTGATGAACTATATGAAACATAATACAATATATATAATAGAGAAACTCTCCAATTTTCGTCAAATTTCTTTGGTAATTTTAACAATAACAATTATTGTTATAATAATAAGAACATACTTTCCTAATCCACACTCCTACTACCCTTTTGACATTTTTAACGTCACACTGACTATAATTTTTTGTATTAAAGTGATTAGCCTATTTTGTAACATCGTATAGTGGGCAGTAGGTGATAAACAATTTTGTCAAAAATATTTTATATTTCATGTTTAATAAAAGAAAAGTTTCATAAAAAAGAGAAATTAAAAAATATTAACAATGAAAATAAGTAAAATTATGTACACTTTTAACCACTTAATAGAAGTTTGTTACAAGAGTAATTCTCATCAGCAAGCACATGCAGAAAGTTTCCGTTTTAGTGAACCGATTATGGTTCAGGCCTAATTAACTGGAATCCTTCTGGGCTCACCCATCCTTTGAAAACATAGAGAAGTCTGGGGTGTCCATGTTGGATGGTATTCAAGGTTGAGATGCTGTGTAGGGAAGAGAACTGGTTCGGATTCCACATAAAGCTGTAGGTCCCTTAGTTGTCCTAGCTATAAGGCTAATAAATAGCTCTTTCTGAGGAACAGTCGATCTTGGTTAGTAACAATGACTACACTCGTTCACCTCTCATATTCGTCCATATCTTGACAATCGGTGTCTTAATAATGAATAATGTAACTTATTGAAAGCTAACCAATTTAACCAACTTATAAAAAACTAACCTAACCTAACTAAGAAAAAATTTATTTCCTCTTGCCTTTCTGATTCTATTTTATATGTTTGTATTTGTCTCTTAACCTATAATTTCTTAAGGTTAGGTGCACACAACTGTAAAGTAAATATACGACAAATATTAGAGAATTATAGAGAAATATTAGAGTTAGCTGAAAATCAGACCAAAACTACGTGGTTCGGATTCCACGTAAAGCCGTAGTTACCGTGACTATTGGGATATTAATAAATAGCTCTTTCTGAGGATTAGTCGTCCTTAGTTAATAATAATGACTACACTCGTTCATCTAAACTCATCACGCTCATTCATCCCTCATATTCGCCCTATAACGATCGGCGTCTTATGAATGAATAATAAGCAGTCTATAGTGATGATTCTTTAATAAAAATCTAAATATGTTGAATATGAGACCAGTTAAAACCAACTCATTTATTGAATATTTGTATCCTTTAACATGTAAAATGTTTTTCAAACCCCTGCGGAGAACCTATTTTTCATAGTAACTTAGTAAGTACCGTATATCGTTTTGTAAAAACGTCAAAATACGACATAAAATGTTTGCTCTTGAATGGTAGAGATATTCACAGAACTTTAGCCTGGGATGAAGATGTCTTTAAGTGAAATAGAGTTCAGTGGTTGTGGTAAGATCAAAGGAACCCGACTTTAGAACTCCTTCAAGCGTCCGAGAAGCTGTTAAAGCCTAACTCATAACTTCCACACTAGGCATTTAGGTAAAGTTCTAGCTCCCAGTTTACCAACCTAGCCCTTGATCATAACACTTAAAGGTCTGCAAAGGTGGAGTCCATGTTGGTTTTAATCCTATAAAAACAATGTTATTTTCTAACCGGACAAACGATCACGCGCATCAAAATAAAACAATTATTTTTAAATGAAATGGATTTTTTCCGAAAAAATTGCATTTCATCTAGAATAAAAGGCACGTTTAAATTGTTTTGCTAATTCCAAATTATTTTTATAGAAAAGTATAAAATTTTTTTTTTATATTTTTCTAACGACCAGCCCACCCATACACGCACTGTAGCATTAATCCAATCACCCACCTATACACGTACAGTGGTACTGACCTACACGCCCACCCAGACACGCACTGTAGTATTGACCCACCAGCCCACCCATAAACGCACTGTAGTATTGACCCACCAGCCCACCCATACACGCACTGTAGTATTGATCCATCCGCACTGTAGTATTGAAAACGTTTAAATTGACACCTCATATACAACTTTTGGTCAGTAAATAATGAAACAATATGGATTCTTAAATAGCTTTGTTCTAATGGGATGAAAACTGACATGGCCGACAGCCTCTGCAGACTCTTGCAGTTTTTTTTAATGCAATTCCTACCTTATTTCTTGATCAATTTTAACGATTGAAGTGTCAAAATATTTCCCCCTATTCATATCTCTGCTAAAGGTCTTGATTGTGAAGTATTTTTACCCTGAAAGATAAGGAAATCCCTCAAAGTACGATTTTCGACCTTAAGAATAACACGGAGAGACAGTTAAACTAGCCAAAAAATAACAGCTGATGGAATGTAAATAATGAAGTTTTTTAATATTGAGAAGTTCATGAATCTTTGATACTGTTAGGGAGAGAATAAGTTTCATTGATTGCAGGGCTCTGCCCCGCTGGTTTTTAAAGTTACAATGGTAATAAAATGAAGTTATTTTAAATATTTTCGAAATGATGAGCTGTTAAATAAAATAAATTAAATATAAGTTGTTTAGATAGCATATGTAATAACATTAGACAGTAAATAAGATGAACCATTGTTAATAAATTAATTAACATATTATGATTTTCCTTAATGTCACGAGGGCAGGGAATGAAGGGGACTGGCACGCGAAGCGTGCAAGGGTGTCCCCAGATGAAAAATAATATTTGAGATATCTTAATAATTACTTAAAAACATCGATATAATATATTTTCTTTGATATGTTTACAGCTATTAAAATTAATGCATGAAACTTTGGTTGTGTTGATTTCAGAGTAACGTAATCACGACCCAAATATTAGCATTGCTATAGGGACCAAACGATTTTATAAGATAGCTTGTAGAGGAATGGCGTAAAATTCTTTTGTTATAACATCAATTTTATAATATAAATTGACATTATAACATAAATATAAATTATAAATTGTTATATAAAATAAATTATATAACAAAAACCAATCTTATCTTATAAAATGTCAGTGTTATCTGATAGTTTGGTTTACATATTTATAAATTCTTAGCTACAGCCACTATTATGTATTTGATAATCATAATATTCAAAACATAATTTATAATACTATTAGATTTTCTAGATCAAGCTGGACGGAGATTTTGGAAAATATGAACAACAGATTAAGAGTTCGGAAAAATTGATAAAATAATATACATCAAATAAGTTTATCATTATTTGGTTAGAAAGTCACCTTACCAATAAAAACAATCTTGTCGATATTTCATAAAAAGTTGAAAATTTGTGGACATTTTTTTTAAACGTGTTAAACATCTTATTTACTTTTTTCAACTAATTATATTTCTTGCCTAAATCTCCGGGGAAATTAAAACCACCTAACGTTATTAACAGCCTAACATCCATAGTACAACGAGTGTTACTACTTGGTGAAATATCTTTTCATTGCACATGTTACAATTTAGTTTGAAAGAGACCATATGCACTTTTACACAATATGTTTAACAATGTAGACAACATGTATGGTTTTTAAATGTATAAAACTGTCCTGGCTGGCTGATCGACAGTGACATTTGTGGGTTGGGGTGAACACTTGTGTTTTAACTGGTTATAAATCTGCCTTAACTGAGCCAAACCTAATAACACAGGTTTCGATACGCTTTTAAAGCCCAGTTAAAACAATTAAAACAACGTCAGACCCCAAATTAGTCCAAAATGTTTAGATTTATATCTACGATTACATTTTTTTATTTCCGCTCTCTACATTGTAACTTTTTATATCACATGAGTGTCTTTATATATTAATTTTTTTTAATTTGAATAAAATAAATATATACTAAGAAAATAATGAAATCTGTTATTTTAATATTTGCCTAAAATGTTGCTTAAGCGTGGTGCGGATTACTATGATTCTTTAAAATATATTTTAATATGAAGTAAAATGTTTAGTTGATTTTATATTTATTTTTTTAGGACCATCGTGAAATTAACTTAAAAAAAGTATTTTTTCAATGTCTTGAAAATACAAAAAAATGTCATAAAACTTTTTTGTTCACGCAACGTAATAAACGTACAAATTACATTCAATGTTAAGATGATGTTAAATTTCCCATACGTGAATTATGTTTAAGAACGCTTTCTACTTGTTCTTTTCATAAACATTTTTACTATCATGCTTGCTGTTTAAACGCCAAGTACTAATTGCTGTTAGTATAAAACAGTATACAATTCCATGGTAAACTTTGTAGCGTACACATTTGTTGTATTATTTTCTTTTATTGAAATTATCTTAATAATCACTTTGTAACTTTTAAGTTACTTTCAAAAACTTCTTTGTATGACTTATATGTCGTACAGTAAGCTTGGTACTATACAAATTGCTAAACACTATATACAGTGTTGCTAAAATGAAATACATCACAATTAGTTTTTCAAGACATAAGCCATTTTAAATCATACATAATTCACTTACATTTACATAAAACCTTGTAAGTAATAACATATAGAACATAATAAAAAAACTACTAAACAAATATTAACGGTAGTTTTTGGATTATAGGTTTATTGAAAATTTATTGTACAAGGAAATATGAATAAAATGACTTTTCCTGTTATTTTAATACCACTACTTTTTCCGTAAATTCACTACCACTACTTTTGTTCTCAATTACGGTCATTAGCACTATACGTGTAAGGGTGGCGGGTGGGTCATTAGCACTGTACGTGTAAAGGTGGGCGAGTGGGTCATTATCACCGTACGTGTATGGGTGGGCAGGTGGGTCATGCAACCGATTTCACTGGTGTGGAATTTTTCCGTTCAAGAATGTCATTGAGAAGGATTCGATTAACCCACATACCCACCCCTACACGTACAGTGTTACTGACCCACCCACCCACACTACACGTACAGTGATACTGACCCACCCACCCACCCTACACGTACAGTGATACTGACCCACCCATCCACCCCCTACACGTTCAGTGTTACAAACCCACCCTTACAACTGGCAAATCCAATGATTGACTTACCGCGTATGCGCTCTCCGTGTGTAAATTATTGGAAAGCGATAAGATAAGACAAGCGATGTCGGATTCCTAGCGGATAAGGAATTTCAAAGTGGGCGTAAAAATGTTTGGGGAACAGTTTTTAGAGCAAAAGAATATTTATAAGTGGTAGTGAATTAACAGAAAAAAAAAATACTGGTATTGAATCAACTGAAATAATCCGAATATAGCCTTACATTTATAAGTAGAACTAAAATAAAGCCTTAAATTAAAAAAAAAATAACTTTAAATTAAAAATAAATATGATGTATAGAGGTTTTTTTTTTCAATACAAAAAAAGAAAATTTCTTTTAATATTGAGTATCCAAAACATGTTTCTCGGATCAGAAACATTTCAGTATACAAAATTGTGGTCATGCCAGTATCAGACACGTTTCTCTTGCAAACAATATTTGTAAACTGTATGATAGCGTATGGTGTTTAGAGCAATTACAATTTAAATCTATTAATCTGAAAATCGAATCCGATATGTTCAAAACACAAGAGTGTTGGGGGTTAGGGGAGTCGAATGTGGCAAGTTATATATTAAAATGGAACAGTGTCTTGCTCCAGCACGCAATGCCATATCGGCGTATCTTAGATGTCCCTAGCAGCGCGTTACCCGATGCTGCAAAGGGGTTTAGGGGTAGGGAATATAACCAACATTTACGACGTCATTAAAGCGATATGTCCAACAGTCTGACAAGTTTTATTGGTGAAGCCGTAGTAAAAATGTAGCCATCATGTCGATCAGTTATTGAATAATAATGTGATATGGTGTTTTTTTATAAATACACCATGACCACTTATGTGCAATGTGGTCTTCTAGATAGATATTTGCATTTAATTTTGCTTACAGAAGTTCTTAAAAATTATTTAACAGTATATCGTTTGTATCATTCATTATTAACTGTACAACTGGTCCTGGTGCTATAGCTAAATATGTATAGATTGATAATGTTTCATGTCCAAAATGAAAGTCGTATTGACATAGAATTGAGGTTATGTTAAACATATTAAATACAATATTTGTATGCATTATTCATTAGGCATAAAATATTTTAAACTATAATTGTTTTACAATATTTTATATATGTTTGAAAAAACACCCGATGCTTGCGATAATTATGTTTTTAACAATGAAACATATGAACATTTGAATTAATTACTTTATATTTTAATTAAAACTGTTTCATAAAACAACATTGTCCCCTCATTAATGAAATATGTCATACACAGTACATTCAAAACTTACTCGACCAAAAAGAGTTAATTAATAGTCAATGTTTAATTGTTGGATACAATTATTTGTATTTTTACCATCGCAAAGTTTATAAAATATTAAATAAAGATATTCATTATTATATTTATATTCAATAATAATTATAATTATTAAAATATAAATAATTTATTAATTTATATTTTCAATATTTATATTGTTTAAATTTCACATATAAAAACAACAAAATTATAATGGTCTGGTGAATTATAGCAGTTATTTATACAAACGGATCTTATGCAGTAATGTTTATAATGAGTATTTTATTCCATTTGAAACATGTACAGTGTTTGTTTCTTTGTTTTACATTTTAACTGGACTTTGCTAAACATTCAAACAAATAAATTCTTAAAATAAATATGTTTAGTTAAAGTTAAAACAATTTTAAAATGAAGCTTAATAATGGAAATGTTTCATAAAATTGTAAAAATAAAAAATGGAACATCCGTTTCATGATATTTTGAGTAGATCAAGCACCTAATCTGAATCGTAGTTTTAGGATTAATTTAAAGAACCAAACTGAATCAGGTTTTTTTATGTTAACTAAAACCTATATTAAATGGTATCCCCTCTGTCGGTGCTAAATACACGATGGTAACAAAGCCCAGAGAGTTAAGCTAATTACGTTTTGTAACTTCAATGACTGCACAGTCTCCGACAAATAAAAACTCAGGTTTGACTTTAAAAATACTTGTCGAAGAAACAACTAACAACATTTTTCAAACATTGACATTCATTCAGCCTGTTTACATTTTCCTAAAATATTTTTGGGTTAAACCACTTAAGAAGGCTTCCTTTAGTTGCCAAATGGGGTGACTGTTCAAAGTATAGATATCTCATTATACTGTACGGTTATACCATTTTGTTTTTTATTTTGTTTTCTTTTTTACAGTTTATTATTTATTTATTATTGTGCTAACAACTACAGTTTTTATGGTCTAATAACAATTTATTATTAATGTGAATAAGTGAATTGATTTTTTGAGCCTTAAACTATCCATACATCGCAGGCTTGCAATATTAGACAGTATTTCAAAAAATAGCACAGGATAGTAGTGATCTAGTCCATTTTATGTAACTTTGTAAATAAACGGATTTATGAAAGACTATTTATACTATAGTATCAAACAATTCAATACTGTTATTTAAAATACCAACGTGTACGTTAAAGGATACATTAGTAAATAGTGATTGTAAAGTAAGTAAAGCAATAATTTATCTGAAATGTGTTTATGTTTTTAAAATGTATGTTTGTAACCTATAAAATATATTTAATCTATATAAGATGAACATTATTCGAACTGTGTTAGATCAAAATCTCAAATGGTATTAAGTGATTAAACCTAAGCATAAATAATCATCAATACTGGGATACCTCTACGAAGATCGTGTTGGGATCTAAGCTGAGGAGTACAGCTGTTTCCTATTCGTTCGTGAGAGAGGAAATCACCTCTGGATGGACTTGATCCATTCATTGTCGCATGATTCCCCACACATTGTTTGGACATTGCTGCTGGTGATAGTGTCTGGTTTATACTGTATTAAGGTCTATAATATATTATTTCATATTCACAATAAACAGTAGAATAATATTAGAACAGAGCAATATTATCAAATCTCTTTTCAGCATTGCCCAGAACTATGAATGTAAGAACCAAGTTGGTGTAGGATTAAGACTTGTTGTATACTCTGATAAACGGTATTTAACTTGTATTATTAGTATTTCCAGTAGCCTACCATGTTAAATTTACTGCCTGTATCTAAAATAGCCATACGTAAGCTATACACCGGACTTTCACTAAGGGGGTTACAATTATTGAAACTGAATATTATTGCCCCGTGTGGCTTAACAGTACACATGTACGAAAGGTTTGTATAGAACTAAAAAAGTTGATAAGGGCTATCAGTGGCCCCCTCATTGCAATTCCGCTTCCAGTACTGTGCAACATGGCTCCTACGGATATAAGAAGCAAATGGGCACATATCAGAGTTAAAGATTAGTTAATCTTTAATAGTTGAAATATTAAAATTAAACATTAGTTTAAAAAGATCCTATCTACTATAAATATCCTCATTTTGCAAGATATTCCACAACGTGCAGGGTGACTTAAATCCATAAAACCACCTCTTCGACTAGCTTTCCAATTAATCTAAAAGGAATATTCTTTTGTGATATGTTTGACGGTTCAAAGACGTTTCTGGTATCAGTGTGGTTTCTGGTTCTGACCTTCATATGTGGAATAAACCTTCCTCGTAACGAATGGACTATGTTAAGTCCCTCTCGCACGGGAATGGAAAGATGCAACTACTGGGAATAAAGTGTGGAATTACAAATGATCAGTCATTTGATTGTGGAGTCCGAGCTCAAACTATGGATCACATAGTTAAAGGCTGTTTATTACGTTCTTGTCAGGGTGTTGTATAGTCTTAATTCAAAAGTATAAATAGGAGATAAATGATTACGAAACCCAGATTTAGCTCTGTGATGGGAGACCAATATTTAGACTCTAAGACACAAGTACTTTGTACTGTCGATTTTATCTTAGACATAGGCCTAAGAAGTGGGTTTGGTATAATTTTAATACCCTGCCATATCCAAAATAGAATTTTGTACAGCACTCATTTGTACTCCATTTTAGTACCGATTATTTCTTGTGTCCTTAAACAATGATACCTGTAGGTTTGTTGAACAAGTATTTTCTTGTGACCTTTCTCAATACCGTATTTTAGTCTACTCATGATTTCTTCATGCCCACAAACTTATATCTCGGTATTTATTTTATTCATGGCTTTTGTAATACCATTATTTTTTTTTATCTCAGTAGTTTTACTCTTTATCTCTCATGACCTTATACATATATCTAAGTATTTTTTTACTCGTGACTCTTTATTATCACAAACCAATATCTTAGTAGTTTTACTCATGTTTTCTTACGACCATAAGCCAATATCTTAGTAGATTTACTCATGATTTCTTATGACCACAAGCCAATATCTTAGTAGTTTTACTATGATTTCTTACGACCACAAGCCAATATCTTGGTAGTTTTACTCATGGTTTCTTACGACCACAAGCCAATATCTTAGTAGTTTTACTCATGATTTCTTACGACCACAAGCCAATATCTTAGTAGTTTTACTCATGGTTTCTTACGACCACAAGCCAATATCTTAGTAGATTTACTCATGATTTCTTATGAACACAAGCCAATATCTTAGTAGTTTTACTATGATTTCATATGACCACAAGCCAATATCTTAGTAGTTTTACTCATAATTTCTTACGACCGCAAGCCAATATCTTGGTAGTTTTACTATGATTTCTTACGACCACAAGCCAATATCTTAGTAGTTTTACTCATGGTTTCTTATGACCACAAGCCAATATCTTAGTAGTTTTACTATGATTTCTTACGACCACAAGCCAATATCTTGGTAGTTTTACTCATGGTTTCTTACGACCACAAGCCAATATCTTAGTAGTTTTACTATGATTTTACACGACCACAAGCCAATATCTTGGTAGTTTTACTCATGGTTTCTTACGACCACAAGCCAATATCTTGGTAGTTTTACTCATGGTTTCTTACGACCACAAGCCAATATCTTAGTAGTTTTACTCATAATTTCTTACGACCACAAGCCAACATCTTAGTGGTTGTAATCACTATTTCTTGTAAAAATGTACCAACATGTTACACAATTCAACTAGTAAATATTTTTTTGTTACAAAGAACTGATTTGTTGATACTGAAGGGTGTACTTATAGTGCGTTCATACTAAAATTGTGGACTTATATATCCTTTCTTCTATAAGCTAACTATACTAATATATAGTAGTATATACTAATGGTTTTGTATTAGGCCTCGATGTACGTTACGTAGTACACTTGGTATCGGAGCAAGTGTTGTTCCATGCTTGGTGCGGGCGGGGAGAAGGGGGGGGGTTATTGGTACTTGGTACACAACTTGTTACTACAACTATCAATGTATCAGCGTTTATATAAAAATATTATCTGTATACAGTCAATTTGGGTACTAAATTGAGCAAGATGGATTCTAAATAATAAATGCGAGGTAGCATTGAAAGTTTTTAGTCCTCTATTCACACCAGAGAAACAGTGGAACATCTCATTTTGTACAACAGAGGCTTACAATGGATTTAGTACCTCTCATTCATGCCTTTGTTTAAACAACCCATCAACTAATTCCACCAATTACCATTCACTTACAACTAAGCAACAAAAGGTGCTTTTGAAAATGTTCTAGTATGGGGTACTAGTATATTACTCTTCTCTTCATTATGTCATTTGGATCTTGATATCCACTTTTATCCTCAGATGTTCCTTGTTAGTTTGTCATTTGTTCGGAATTCTCAGTTTATAAGTAAGATACATTTCTTGAAATAAACTTTTCAAAATGTAATTTATTTTTATTGCTGCTTACCATAGAGATAAATAATATTCTTCGAAAAATGCATTGTAAGTTTCTATACAGTAGTTTTCAATGGCAGCTTCCAAAATTAATTCTAGTTCCTTTTAATTTCGATTTCTTTATCTTATTATATTGCTTATAATACTAGTATTCATTGAAAATAGTTGAAGACTAGAATTGAAAAAAACATCTTATAATTTATGATTATATTCAGTATCTTTAACAGACTTTTTGTTGAAGTCTACTGTAAACACAGTGTAAGAATTTGAATATTATAAAAAAAACCTGAAATGTTTTATTATTATTATTTTTCGTTAATAATTATTAAGACACCGATGGTTAAAATGTTGGAAAATATGAGAGGCGAATGAGATGAGTGTAGATGAACAAGTGTAGCCATTGTTACTAACTAGTTGTATTACAACTTCTATCAAGTTATCTGTCAATTACATGACACATAACTTGATATGTTTATAAACACATATGACTTTTATATGTTTTGTATATATATATATATATATATATATATATTGAGGTGCAATAACCTACAACGGTTTATAACCAATGTGTTCTTTTGTTTCAGTTATGCGTCGTCCGGAGACCTGTCTACCGACGCCGCTCTTCTTGAGAGAGCGATCCGCTGTAACGACACTGTTCGGGTCAAACGGTTCTTGAACCTCCACCACGAAAAATTTCCAGTAAGTAAACAGAAATGTTACTTAAGTTTACTACTTTTAAAACTCACCGATATATATACAGGCTATACATTTTCAGAATCTATGTGTGATTATAAGCTAAATATGTTGAATAATATTATTTCAATTTCCACTTCGTTTAACAGCTGGAAGGCATTTTTTTTTTCTAAAACAATTTATATCTTTTTTGTTACCTTTATGATTGTTGCAATCATAATATAATGTAAATGGATTCGTGTTAGAAGATAGTATTTGATAAAAAAGTTTGAATTATCTTGATTATTTTCAAAATTATAGCAAAATTATTTTTATTCTGACAAATATTAAAAAAATACTGGTTTTATACAAATTGTGTAATACACAAAAAGGTTTAAATGACTACCTTTCTTATGATACCTCATTTATAAAAATCTGTTAAGAAACAAACATTTTATGAACTAACCTAAATTCACATGCAGTTCAAATACTGTCAAATTAGAAGCCATTTAGTTTGCATGATAATTAATTTTAGTTCATAAAATTGTTATTTCTTAACCGTTTTTTACAAATGAGGTATCACTGGAAAGGTAAAGTTATTTAAAAACTGTTTTGTTACGTACACAATTTTTATAGACCCGGTGTTTTTTATAAATATATGTTAAAATGAAAACAAATTTTGAAAATAATCAAGATAATTAAAAAATATATTTTTTATAAAATACTAACTTCTAACATGATCTCATTTACCAAGTATTGCAACAACCATAAAGGTAACAGCAAAGATGTAAATTGTTTTATGAAAAAAAAAAACAAAATGGCGTCTAGCTGCTAAACGAAGCGAAATTGAACAACTATTATTTAACATTTTTAGCTTATAATCATACATAGAATCTGAAAGTGCACAGCCAACCTAACCATTTTGTAACACCCAGTATTTTAGGTTTCGTTGAAGTAAACCTTTTTATGCAAGAATTAGCTTAATTATGAAAGAAGACTACGGTCGGTGCAAAAATTATGTGCACCCGAGTTTGGAGTTTTTTTTCTAATGATATAACAGGCATGTGAAAAATCTAATCCCACCATTGTGTTCTTCAATCAATTATACGCTATTACATATGGATTTTATAATTATATTATGAGTTTTAATATTTTTATTATAGATGGAACAAAAAGGAACCGGAATTTTAACGAGTTTTCACTGTACATAACATTTACACCGTTATTATTAAAAATGTCGTCAATGTGTAGCATTTATATTTTAATACTATATGATATAAATGTTTTCTATAGGGTTAATACATTTTAGAATTTAAACTTCTTTTCCAGAAAAAGTTCTTTTCAATTTCCAAACACTTTGTTGTTTTTTGGCTTCTAGAGCTTTTAAAATTGATTACTTGGTCTTTTTGTAATCCTTATGGCTTGCTACGATACATTGCTTTCATATTTGTAAGTAAATGCACTGATTTATATTTATTTAAATCAAAATAAATTTATTAATTTAAAGATATTTTAAATTGCTTAAGATCTGTTTGAAATCACTGCATTTACTTACACATCTAAAAAAGATATATCGTAATTATACATCCCAAATAGATTACAACAAGACCAAGTAATTTAATTTATGACCTCTAGAAGCCAAGAAAACTAAGTTTTAGGGAATTGATAAAAACTTTTTTTCTTAAAGAGGTAAAATTCTAAAATTTACAAACATTATAGAAAACATTCATATCAATCAAGTTTTAAAATATAAATACGATACATTAAAATTTTTTTAGTAATAATAGGCTTTCTTAGTTCCTTATAAAACGACCTTCAAATTCGGGTGCACATAGTTTCTACACCAACAGGATTTAAATTCTGTTTATATTATATTTGAAATTAAATTTTGTAGGACAAACAATTAGAATGTTTTTTCTTTATATTTATTTTTAAAACACATTATATCTTGTTAATTTCAGATGGAGTTGATATTAGTATTCTTCGTTTTATTTAAAATTTTTACAAAATCACCAATAAAAACACCTTTTACTAGGCTTTTCGCCAGCATTAGGCAAACAAAAAATAAATAAATAAAAATAAATGAATAAATTTGTCTTGCTGGTGAGTCTTTGCTGGCGAAAGGCCTAGTAAAAAGTGTTTTTTTTTTTGGTAATTTTGTAAATATTTAAAATAAAACATGATATCTTGGATTATTTATTACAATAACATATTTTGATATGTAAATAATTTTAAAAAATATATATATATATACAATGATGCCCACAGTTTACTAGTGCATACTCTACTTAAGCTGAAGTATAGGATCCCTTAAGACAGTTATAAGAAGTGGGATGGAAAGTGGAGGGTTGGTTGGTAACGTTCCAACAAAATAACTGTGTGTGGTAATACTGTAGTACAAGGTACATGTTGCTGTAAATATGTAATAATACAGTTTCATTAAATGTAATAAAATATCTGCACGTTTCAGTTCATATTGTACCAAAGACGTAAAAATTTAGCATTCAATTAAGCTTTCGATCGTAATCTACTTGTATTGAGCGATGTAAAACTATAAATACAGCAATGTTATATACCTTACACAAAAGGCAACTCTGCAGACAATTTTTCACTTAAATTAATTGTTATATTAACATTCCACTATATATGTCTTCATGAAACGGTAATATTTGTCATATAATATTTAAATTTATTTTAAAAATCAATAATATTTGAATGTACTGTGTTATGAGTGAAACTGAAAATTATATACCACAATCAACTTTTCTTTTTTTTACGTATATACAAAACCCTTATGTAGGTTTGGAACAGCAAAAAATTGGTTGTTATAATAAATAAGCTTTAGATCGAAAATTGAAAAATATGAATTGAAATTTTATATAACTTCTTGTACGCAAATACTAGAATAACAATGCTACTTAATAATAGAAGACTATTACAATTAAAATGATACAACTAACTTAAATATTTACAACTATAATATCCTACGGTTACGTGATAATTAAACGTTTATCATCAATCGGTACTCCACTCAACACTAATATAACAATTGTATAGTGATAGTTTGGGTAGTCTCCTCATTATACAGTAGGAGCCACTGTTTTCTTCCTCAATTCACTGTTCGCAAAACGTCATCAATTTACGATAATTTTGGCTCAATAAGAGATCATATCAAGTCTGGTTAACACATTGAATAGGAAAAAAGGATTTGTTGACTGTAAATTACCTGATAATTGGTTGAGTACCACCTGTTTAAGAACACATACTTTGATTAATCGTAATAATAGGAATCACGATTTAAAAAAAACAGCCAGCAGGTTCATTAATCATGAAACTTAGTTTGTAATAAATGTACATTCTCATCCACCTCATTCCCTTGCAATTTAAGTTTGCTCAAACTTTGGCAGTTACATAATTACATTCAGCCAAACATATGCTCCAACTGTCTCGGATGGATAGCTCAAAATGACAGAAACCCTGTACATAGGTTGATTGTATTCCTCCTCTGATAAGTAACCCTAGCTTAAGGTAACTAGAACAGGAGTGCCAGCAGAATTGTGTGTTTTTTTTTTTTCAGAACTTGGTGTATTTTTTTTTAAAAGCTTAAAATAAAACATTATCACTAATTTTGCAATGCAAATGCATGTGCCTCATTTTTGCATGCTAACATAACTTTAATGTAAGTTAATTTTTTTATTTCTGAATGTGTCTTGGTGTGTGTTTGTATAAATCAACTTCTACGACGTTTAAAATTAACTCTCAAATTTTTTAAAGTCAAGGTGTTCACTAGGTGTTAACTAAGGCAATCGCATATTTAAGGATTTATTGCATTTGCATATTCGGGGTTTATTGAAACTCTTGACGATTAAAATATTGGATTCAAATATAATCCAAAAACAATGCCCTCACTTATGAAGAAATCTCCGAAATTATTGAATAGATTTTATAAAATAAGGAGGAATGTTAAATTATATCTAATAGAAACCGACTATAAAATGCTCGACAGTACATTCCTAACTGGGAGAATTATCTCCTCAACCTTTTCTTCTTTTCATAAAAGTACGTTGACATTAATTCAATTAATAACTTATTTCAAATTGCTTATAACAAACATAAATGTGACACAAATACTTGGCTCATTTGGTGTTCATTTTGAAAAATTCTGAGTCATGTCTACTAACTATAACTTTATTGCTCTACTTTGCATCCTCTTAACGTGGAATTATGTGGTTTTCTAGACTATAAAACTTTGTTATCTAGGAGAACGGCAGTAGATGAAGCTTTTTATTGATGTGATGGCTTAGTGGAAACTACAAATAGACGGGTATGTAAGCGTAGAGAACCACCCCGCAACGAAACAAGGGCTGTGGGTTAGTAATATTATAAAGACTGTACAAAGGCAGAATCGTCTAAGAGTTCTTCCCACTTTTTCTTACTTAGCCCACTTTGTGTACAAATTTGTATATACTTTTCAAACTTCATTAGTTATCCATATATTGTTTCTCCTGATACAATTTTATTAGACAGATGAAAAATGTCTGAACTGTATGGCACTTTCTTAACTTATTATCAATTATGATAATTTTAGTTTTTCTTATAACCTACTTAATTATAATTAGTCTCCCCCTTTTTTTTTAAAGAAAATTACTAGATAAAATTTATTGAAATTGTAAATAATTTAACCTTACATTTGAGTTAGCATATACTTGACAATCTGCTATAATTTTAACTCAAATCCGTACTTTTTTTCAAAAAATGAAGACAATATTTAAAAGATTCAATAAATATAACTAAACAAAGAAACCATTAAAATATCCTTTTTCTCGCAACAATGTTATAAGACATGAGAATTGTGTTACTGTAATACTTCACTTCGAAGATTATTTGCTTTTGCTGAGTGTCATCAGCAGACTTCCAAGGAAGGAGTCTCTGGAGGGTGGCAGCAATCTTGAACACAATGTATTCCGTCAGCACAGGGACAATACAGCCACATTGTGTGTGCAGCGGCTGCTCTTGACAATAGCATGCTTTGTACCAACTCATTACACACGTATATGGGTACTGCACAATCAGTTGTAGCTGGCTGACCACCGTTTTAAAAAATTCTTAAAATATTTTTATAATTTGGTCAATTCAAATCCGTTTTTATTGCATTCTAAAAGTGATTGTAATTTTGACATAAATCGCTTTAAAAACGTTATTAAAACATACAATTTGAAAACATCCATTTTTCAAATTACTGTAATCCCACTTCCAGCACCGTTTTCAGCTAACTATGGGTTCTCCTAAAAAACTCAATAACATATATAAGGAAATAGCACTAATCAAAGAGAATAAAAGTATACATACATTAGACATATAATGAGGAAGTCTAACAATAGACTAGCTAAACAAACATCATGTCAAAAGTAAAGAATAAAAAGACGAACTCAATTTGGCCAAAACCAATTCATGAATAAACTAAATAAATTAATGTAACTTATGAAATATTATAAAAAATTAATGCTTAGTAAAAGACAGCCAAATATGAGTCACACACAAAATGTGTAAATAAAATAAAGCAATAAGTATATTTTCAGACGAAAAGCTGCAACGAAAATCCCAAACTAATAATATCACCAAAATACAATCCAAAAGACTAAATTGATCCTATAATAGAAACATGATGGAAACAAAATAAATACACTACTTATGAAACAAAAATAAACACACCCTAAATAGATTAAAAATCTGTTTGGCCACACCAAAGTTTAAAATCCAACTAATTTTGTGGTTTCGAGTTTCAAAATATTCAGTTTGCCAACAACTATTGGAGTAACTCTAATTAGATGATTTGAGTTGAGACTAACCAAAATCCTAGTATTATGTAGTTATTGTAGTATTTTTCATTGCTCACCACATTTAGTTATAGTTTTATTGTTATGCATTTTATTTCAAATCATTGCTGAAGCAACGTTTCTCTTTTTATAACGTTTAGAGTGCTTTGTACATTTATTTATTATGGTAGGTAGAATTTTAATGGTAGGATAAATGGTGAAACTGAAATTTCCACCCCCCTCCCTCTTATAATTAAAGAGTAATCAGTATAAACTGCAGTTATATAAGATAGAACTCTGTGTAGAACAACAAGGGCTATTTTACGATTCATATTTATTTCTTCACATTTTAATTAATTACCAAAAAAGATACGTTAAACATATCTTATGATGGCTTTAATTGTATACAATTTTACAGAGAGTTGAAGTTATAAACATACTTAAATTCAATTTTCCGTTAACTTGACAACTGTTCGATCTGTCATGTTTGATAGCATGGCAAGCGTTTGGTCCCTAACCAACCCAATTCAATGCACCAATGATCATGTATTGGTCTCAGATTGCATGCTGCAGGCCAAGCTCTGATTTTCGTCTGGCTGCATAGATAAAATCTTTCCATTCAGATTACACAAATATGTTATACTGACCGTACAATTTAGATCAAGCCTTTTGATGGTTCATAAAATAGTTACTATTTTCTTTTCAAATAAAATATTAACTTTAAAACAATGTACAACATTGTGTTTATTTTATTAACATGAGCAGCATTCCTAGAATTAGTATGCTAATTGTAAAACTGTTCAACACAGTCCCTACCCCGAGTCCATTTAAGAGATACTATAACTTATCATAATCAACGATGTTTATGATAATTATCCACTTCCGGCACCAGTCATTATTCTTTGATCGTGTACATATCACTGCAGGACACATACGATGCTATACGATGCCATACGATATCATACGATGAAATACGTATACATACGATGTGATACGATAACATATGATGCCATACAATATCATACGATACCATACGATACCACACGATGTGATACGATTCTATACGATAACATACGATGCCATATGTAGCCATATGATGCCATACGTAGCCATACGATGCCATACGATGCTATACGATGACACACGATGCCATAAGGCCGGCAGAATTATAGCATTGTTTAGACTTCAATAACTATCTTAAATATACAGTAATATCTTATTATACATGTATATAACGATTTAAACATCGTTTCGTAATAATATTTTTCGGTCATAAACGTTTATATGAATATAGTTCAATGTTTTAAGTTAATAGAGTATTTATACAAAATAAATATCTTTCAATTAATATTTTAAACAGTTTCAACAAGTTTAATTGTTTTAGTAAAATATTTCATATTAGAAGTTGGCAATTATGTAACTGGAAAATCCAGTGGCCAAGTGGTCTACGGTGTCAGACCAACGCAATCAAGTATTGCGGTGTTGCCACTTCGCGTACTTGAACAGGCGTACAAGTACAGTAAGTACAGCTTAAAAAAAAATGGAATGTCAGTGGCAGAGCGGTCTAGGGAGTCGAGCTAGAGATAGCGCAGGTTCGAACTCTGGTCTACCGTAAGTTTTATTACTAATATACGCCTTGTACTGGACTGGTTCTCCCCTTACTCTGTGTGATAAGTTCCCCACACAGATCACTACTCTATGAAGAATGAGTAAAGTAAAGAGGAGATCGGCCTCTCCTTACGAAATAAGGAAATAACATTGCAGGATAGATTCTACTATATTTTTAACGCAACCTGATGTGTTTAAAACTGATCTTACATTTTAAAACCCGTTTAATATGGGTTTTGTCAATTATATAAACTAAATAATTTCAATATAATACATCTAAGTATGAATAGTGTAATTTATTTTCGGACTAAATTTGTTTATTACAAGTTTTTTTTTTTTTAACTAACTCAAGTTTTATTACAAATAGTTCCTATACTATTTACGGTTAGGTTATTAAAAATATTCTTACAATAACTTTAGATTTATTAAAAATTTTTGAATAATTTATCCAATAACAAACAACCAAATAAGATCACTGATATTTTCATATTATTTTTAATATAAGTAATTCGCATTGACTTGTCAACCTTCAAAAGTCGACAGTCGTTGTATTTGTTCATTCGACAAGCAATCAGTTCCGAACCAACCCAATTTGATGCATCGATGATTCGGTTCTCTAGACTCGTGCTTCTCATCTCATTGTCAACCTGCTGCTATAAAGCAATCTCCAATAAACCTTTTTTTAATTAATTTTTATTTTGCAGCCTACTTTCAACAGTAATTCTATCTACTTTTTTATTTGTATTCAGTTTTATAAATAACAAAGCTCAGAATCTTTATTTGTAGGTGAATATTCAACGAGAATAATTATTTTATTACAAAATTACAATATATGGTAATTTTAATTTATATATTCCGAAATCGTTTTACTCACTCATCACAAATTATGTGGAACCACTATACTGATTTTGATGAAATTTTGTTTTTATCGTTACAACTCAATGAAGAGAGGATTTCTCGAAGTTATATTCTCAGTGTCAAACATTTGCTCTTGGTTTCATATATTTTAGTTTCCTTAAGAGTAACATTGGTATTTATTTAACTTAATATTTTTCAAACAGCTGAAAAAAAACATATAATACATGACACAAACATCTTGGCTAATTTAACTTTTTTTGTGAAATACATAATGTATTAAATAATTTTAACTAACTCTGATATGATTTAACTAATTTGCACCCCCACCCCACCCCCTCTTAAAGTTGATTTATAGGATTATCTAAACTATAAAACTTTAATGGAAAAATTAATCGCTTGTACTGATTTCAAACATTTGTACTACAAAGTAGGCTACCAGCAATCTGGAAATAAGATTTCATGTATAGACACGTATACGCACACGCCAGCATAGTGAAAACCACCTGTTTTCCCTACAAGTTTATTTTAAAAGACAGGCACTTTAGGAATATTTATCTGCATCTTAATATTCCTACAAACTACGTATTATTCTAAACTAAACCATGTAATTTAAATCCCATTGTTTTAGCAGGTTTTACAAACGCTTTAATATTCTACGTTGTCAGAGGTTTGTCCCTCTAGTAACACGAACAATGCTTTTTCCAGGTAAACCTCCACGGCAGCCTCCTGGACAAGTCATCCTCCGATGACTCTGCTAGTCAAGATGTCGAAATTCTCCTCAGGAAATCGAAAACTCTTATTGACAAGTGAGTTTTTAAAATATTTCAGTAAATAGAATTAGTTTATTTTATTTGTTTAAAAACTAAAACATAAAAATCACAATTCCTTTACATATGTGCCAGCTGATTCCAACTATTTATTAGACTAAATATTATACATTTTGTACAAAATTATTTTTTAAACCACTGTTTTTCAACTTATTCATAATTTACATTTTTGCTCGTAGCAAAATAACCATTTCATTTAGAAAATTGTGGAATAACACCGCAGAAGTTATTCGAATTGACAGTTCAATAGATTCGTTAGTAAAATCTTCTTTCTTTTACTTATAGAATACCACATTAAATTTAACAAATAGGGTAAAAACAACAATAAACACCTGTAAAAGAGTATAAAACTTTTAACTTGAAGCTTTAGCGTCATAAATAATTTTAAGTACTCACATATCTACAATTTAGGTTAATAACAAAAAAACGTTGGCCTGTTAGGGCTTGTATGTTTGCTATTGTTGTTTTAATATTCTTTGAATACAATTTGTTATAAATTGACATCTTTAATACAATCTTTGTGTTTTTTCTTAAAAGACTTTATGTAGGAAACTGTATATAGAAATACGCGGGTCCTTTTGTAAGTCCATACATAAACACAAATGATAATAAGGTAAATATATCTAGTTTGAAGAAAATACCAGCTTTTGGTTGAAATAATTCAGAGACACAGATTATAAAATTGTCATATTACCTCTATTATTTTTTAATAACCAAACACAATAACATTATGAAATTGAACATTATAAAACCATCGTATTTTTACATTCTTTCTGAAAACTACCCAAAATGCATATTGGAGAGGATATTATCATCATATGTATTCTAACACTAATTTTACAGACTAAGCATTCAAAATCGATAGATAATATTGTTTTCACAACCAGTGTATAATATGTATGCCATAATGCAACAGTATATATAGTTTTTTTTTTTTTTTTTTTTTTTTTTTTTTTTTACCAACTGAAGTGTTAAAAATATTTAAAAATTAGGTAGTTCTTATGGTAATTTTCCGAGTTTCCTTTAAAAGTTTAGTAGGTCAAGATATTAGTATTGGTTAAATTACCTTCATAGTATAAATTCCCTTTAAAGGAACAGTTTCTTGGATTGGTGTGAGAGTCACATAATCGATTAATCTACATGCCCAAGATGATACAGATATGCTTTCTTTGAGGTCAACCACTATCCTAAGAAAGCATTATCTTTCACTATACCAGAATAAGAGTAGTATATGAAGCCTTAAGAACAGTGAGTAATGTAAAACGCTTTTAAAGAAAAATTAGCTCAAATAAACATTATATTTATCATTACCTTATAAAATAGACTACGTAAGATAAGTTTATACTAATAGCGGGCTTTTTTTAGACAATGTGTTGTAAAAAATAATTGTCAAAGTCGTACATTAGTTAATAATTGTTTCTTTTACATTCACACAATTTACGATATAGAACAGTATTAATATCTCTATATTTATAATTAATTGTCATATCATCTCATTATATTCAATATTTTTCGGTAGTCTTTGATAAAAAAATAAAATTGACGATTCTCAGAAGTCCTTAATAATTTACCAATAATATGGAAACGTATTTTTAAGCATATATCTCACTATCTTCCTCTCTCTTGCTTTCTCTCATTTCTCTTTATCTATCTACCAACATCAGAAGGCTATTAAAATTTGAAAACTCTGTGGAGCATTTTGACTTTTATTTGTAAAACACTTTTACTAGGCCAGTAGAATTGTTTAACTTTGGGTAACTCAACGAATATATTCAGTACACTATATTTCTTCAATATAATATCTAAGATGGCGTACAATAGTCCCAAAATATAATTATGGTCAATATAGCACAATTTTAATATTACAGATATAGCCTAGTTGAAACCCCTTTTACCTTTTTATCGAGCGTGGCTGTTCCGTGGATGGGTGACCGCGAAGCGATCCTGTCCTTGTGCGCAACCCTCTGACCCGGTTATTAGTGGTGGTTCGGAAGTCACCTTTAAGTCCGCAGGTTAAGTGTTAGAGAGAGAGAGAGAGATTCTTAGCCACTACGTCACCTGTTGAAATAAGACCTCCTTTAAATATTTTTAACATATGTTGACATTATTTATTAAACTCGGTAGCTTGTTTTAGGTAGATTTCGAGGTTAGTTTAATGTGGACAGAATATGCAAGCAAAAGAAATTGTACTGTTACGCATTCCTTTCATAATATACTAAAGGATCTTCCCATAATCTCTCTTGGTAATATTAATTTTAACTCAATATTTTCAAGAAAACTTAATACAAATATGTAAAAACATATTTTAAATGCATACATGAATGTACCATCAAAAAGTTTTCTTTTTGTGCAAAAATCTGGTGTAGATAAACCAAAAAAATTAAAAAAAGTTTTAAAGAAAAAAATAAACGTATTAAACCAACACACGTATGTATGAGGCTTGGCTTCTGCATTTTGTGTGTGCCTCGAGCAAATAAAGTAAGTCACGCGCATGCAAAGTAGACACCGAGTCTCTGTAATTTGAATGTGATTACCCCAGTCTTCAAAGGTAGGAGGAAGAGCTTTGTGAACAAAATTCATCACCTTGCTTATTTACTGGCTTACCTTCGTTAAATATAAATACACACCACGGTAAAAAACACATTAAATATCACAAGTGTTGTACTTAGGTTTAACTGTCTCACATTTCAGTGACAAATTCATCCGATATTTACAATTCAACCAAAACCTTTGCAAAACAGCTGATAAAGATGATCAATTTATACTATTTGCAAAATAGTGTTAAATATTTTCTTCAACTATTGTAAATATGGAAATCTGTTTTTATTTATTTATTTTTTTTATTTATTTTTATAGAACATTTTATTTATTTATTCATGTCCAGTTGACATCGTCAATGTTTTATGTGAATAACTTATAACAAATAACAGTAAAGTAACAATATATACTAGACACTAATATCAAATTAAATAATCATAGGGGTAGACTATTTTGAAGTTTTGATCTTTATGATTTCAATTAATTTTAACTTTGATACATATCTAACAGCTGTTTTCGTATGATTGTTTTATTTATTATATTTTTGGTGTTTAAATGAAGATGTCTAGGTTAAAATGAAATTCCGATCTTTTATTGACATAATAGATAGTAAAACACATCACATTTTTCGTGAAAAATATGAAAAGAGTAAGAATTGCAAACAAATCGTGTAGAATGGTTAGCAAAATTATTTTTATAAAAGTACTAAAAACGTTTACTATCACGTGAGCGTATTCCGATGATCAAACATTAAACAAATTAATTGAAAATTGAAATTTGTTTTTCCGTAAGTAATTTAAAAAAACTTATATATATTTTAATTTTACAAATATACTGTACATGCAAATATTCTGAATGAAAAAATTAAGTGAGTGTGCATTCTTTTGCTGTCTAGGAATTCCTGTAATTTTTAAAAAGGTATATAAACTTGTGGTTATAAAATATTTAGAAGTCAAACTATAAAATTAATAACCTCTATGACAATTATTTTGTATCGTATATTTTTGTCAATAATTACTTAGGACAGTGGTTTGGATCTCTAAGTTCAATTAATTTATTACTTATTAAATTGTGTTGAGAGAATTTTCAGTACGTGATCTGTCAGAATAATAACTAAATAAATCATCATAAATTAATGGCCTTCGTAGTAGGATAACGGCAACATTATTCATAGATTGAAATAGTCACATATGTTTTAGATAGTTTAAAAGTGTCACGTAATGCGTTATTCTGAACTATAACAGAAAATAAAATAATTAAGTAGCTGGACATATTCTAGTTTATATCGAACCAATATAATACAACAATATGTAATGATTGTAGGTTATGATACGAGCTTTTCGGGCTATTAAATGTAACCAGAGAGGTTTTATTCAATGAATGAGGCCATAATGACGGAAACACAATTTCCTGGCTTCATTACTGCGTTAAACGCCGCTATTCAAGGCAATACTGACTGACTAGCCTGTCACGTGATCACAGAACGGAACTCTATTATGACCAGGATTACTGAATTAGATGTATGTGATTATTATTATACTGGACATATCACTATAGTATATAAACAATTCCAAAAATATAAGTGTTGAATGTAACTTTTAAAATCGTTTATAATAAAATAATAAACATAACAGTGTAAGTTTCAACGCATCTTTGTTTTTGAAATTTGTTAATGATGGAGTATAGATAAGGGAGACAAAGGTAGTTGGACATTTGCCATCATTACATGAAAATTACCAATCACTTTGCCATCATTACGTGAAAATTACCAATCACATTAGCCATCATTACGTGAAAATTACCAATCACATTTGCCATCATTACGTGAAAATTTACAATCACTTTTGCCATCATTACGTGAAAATTACCGATCATATTTGCCATCATTACGTGAAAATTACCCTCATCGTAGTGATTGGTAATTTTCACGTAATGATGGCAAATATCTAACTACCTTTGTCTCCCTCATTACAACGCATGTTGCAGATTTAGTACGATTATCATTAAATTTATGCTCATTCATCTAATGTTTTATACACCATTAACGCAAGTTATGACCATAACTATAATCGCATTACACCAATAAATAAATTCCTTAAAAAATGTTTAACCAAACACTTACGAAATCAGTAACATTAGCTTGTTACACTACACGTTCCACAATGCAAAATGTCTTGGTAATCAAAGAGAATAGCTTTAGTTGTTCTTTGTAAATGAATTTATTTTAAATAAATGTTAAGGAATATATAAGTATAATAGTCACTAATGTACATCACCTTTTATCTGTAACCTGATCTATGTTACCAAAAACTGTGCGCACTAAAAATAAAAAACAGTATTAAAATTGTTTATTAAATTTATGTCATGACAAATCTAAGGTTAACATTAAAATTATTACAATGAATTTTAACAACATTTTCTTTAATTTAAAATCTGTTGTTGAATGAATTTATATTCTTGACATGGCCAGTACTCTTAATTTACAAATAGTAACAATATATATATATATATATATATATATATAGTTTTATAAATAATCTTAATAAAATTACCTTTAAGGCCTAAAGACGTCGTGTGACGTTCCATTTGTCGTGACTGAGAGGAGTATTAATGTTGAAAAAAAAGATCGTACAGAAGTAAAAATTCACATTTTGAAAAAATGTTTAAACTTGCTTAGTATATTATTTTTCTTTTATTATATTTCTTATTATTTTAAATGACAGTGCTTTAGTTCTCGGAGCAGGGGTATATGCATAGTGGGATTCGGCAATGGAAGCATTCATGGGAAGTGTCCTTGCGTCCGTGTCGTAGCTGATAACATTGTATTAGCTGCATGCCAGCTGATAACATCGTATTAGCTGCATGCCAGTTGATAACACTTTATTAGCTGCATGCCACCTGATAACATTTTATTAGCTGCATGCCAGCTGATAAACATCGGTGGGAAAAAAATTATTTTAGAGAAGAAGAATAAATGAAGCTTACAACTAAAATGAGACTGCCAAAAGGTGAGCACATATAAAGTTGTGTTTGCTTGTGTCATATAATAATTGTGTAATGTGTTAACAATACGCTCAATTAATTGAACAAATTAAATAATTGGACCATTACACAAAACGTCACATGACACCCTTACTCATTTAGGCCAATTTATAAAAATACGTCGAGTAATGACTTTACTCATTTTAGATTATATAACGCTATCCTGAAAGGGTTAATATAAAATGTGTATACTTTTTTTAATTTTACGTTATAATACTAGTGTCCTTTCGAGAAATGCTGCTGTTTAAGTTTTCAATTTATACGATACAAGTCACAGTGTGTTTACATGTCGTTCAATATTTACGCTGTATAGTTCGTAATAGTACACTAACATAGCTATGAACTTGATAAGTTGAGCTTTCTTTGCTCAAGAACAAGAACAAGAATTGATACAGTTTTAAATTGCTTAAATACGTTTTAAATACGTTTTTGTACTATAATATAGATTTGCACATTAATTTATTTTATATTTACTTCAGTAAACAATACTACTTTATTTTTTATAAAAATTTACTTTATAAAGAATGTTCCCAGTAAGATTCAACGTATTTAAACAATTCAAAACTGTATTAATTCTTGATAAGACACTTTTAAATATATTTGATCAATTATTGATCAATTATTTTAAAAAATCACACCAATACTACAAAGAACATTAGATGCAAAAGCTAATTCGACTTGAATTTTACGAAATTCTATGTAAATCGATACAAAATCATGTTCATTGTAAAAGTAATTATGTTTGTAAAACCATTGCAATTAGATATGTTCTTAGGTTACTCAACTGTAATAATATTATGTGCTATTCATATCACTTATCTCGCCACATTAAAATGTCGGGTTATCTGCCTTAAGGATATTAAGTGCCTAAATACCCCAAGCACCATAATGGAGACAAGATTAGGCCACCACAAAATCCACCCAGAAAGTCCTTCTTGACAATTAATTTACCACGTACAGTTAAGCGTTTGTCATCATTGGATGCTTCTTGCAATATGAAACAGTTTAAGGAGATTAGAAACTGTTTATTCTTTTCGTAGTCAAAATAGTTTTACTGTTAGCTAAGCTACTTAATTGGAATGAAAAAGCGAAAAAACCCGATTTCTCTTTGCAATTAGCTGTTATTTAAAACGTTGTTTTAATATTGAAATTGTTATATATTTATACACGTTTCTTGGTTTTGAAGTACTGAATGAAGAGTACTTTTCATTACTTCATTCTATCTTCAGTACAGCTAAAACATTAGCTATCATTAATCGTAATATTTTTAAATTATGTTCTAAGTTTGTTCAAAGATAATATTTTTTAAGAAGTGAACTCATGATTCAAAATTAAATATACTACAATTATTGACGATAGTCTTTGCTATTATTATCTGTATAAGTGTTTTAAAATTCAAAACATTGATATAATCAAAAGAGGTTACAATTACTCACTTCAATTTATTATGACTTGAAGTAACAATTACAGACTATTCATAAAACCTAAATATAACATATATACTTAAAAACCGTAATATTCATTTACAGGTTATGTTGTGTTTAATTAGATTCACGCACATAGCTTTGCAAAATGTAAATAAATAATGAACAAAAGAGAAAGAATGGTTAGAAATATTTTCTTCTTTACATTATTTTGATCTAATACGATGACCTGAGCATTTTTTAATCAAGAAAGAAAAAAGTGAAACAATAAAATTGGTTTACGACATGGTGTGGAACTCAATCTATTTTATCGATATTATTATTAGAAATAAACTGTATAGCCCCATCAAAGCAGTGCCACAATAGCGTCATAACGGTAAGAGACTAGACGTTATGTACCATGTTATTTTTATGTCACGTTGTTTTGCCGTACAAGTAACTTTTACTGGATTCGAAGCAATTTAATAATTTGTACGGTACCTTATTCTATTCCAAAGCGTAACTTCATTATTTATTTCAATTTTATAAAATAACTTTTAACCCACTCAGACAATCACCATTTGAAATGTGATTGAATAAAACACATGATCTTTTAACTGAATTATGTACAAGAACACCATAATGAAAAAAAAATATAAATTGTTGGATTTAAATTTACAATATACTATTTTTCTGTTTAAAACCTACTATTAAAAACTTATTAATCTGTTACAAAAATTGAGATTAATTAAACAATCAATTGTAAGACTTAACTGACCCATTCTGTTTAGGCTGAGTAATGCCTCCGTAAAAGAGAACAGGGGGCACTCAGTAATTATGTGATCCATTATTAGGATAAGCTCCCCGAAATCACATGACTAATTTAGTGTCAATGTCCATTTATACTTCCAGTAGGTACATCTGCCCACGTCAGTTCGGATCAGACTTAAGAGTGTTCATTATCTACGAGAGAGATTCACTCCACCTACAGGTATTGACAGATCGTTTATTAGGAACTTATTTCGTCCATCAAAAATGTTCCACGTCATGGCCGAGCTATTTGAACTGATCAACTGGAAAGCAGTTTGTATAGGTGGTGGTGGATTTCAAGTTGTAAGTAACCGTTCTGACGTGGGAGAACTTTTTAGGGAATAGTTCTCAGAATTATAATTTACAGCTGAAGATTTTTTTTTTTTTTTATCACATTAGAAAACCTAACAGTACGTTTTTGAAATTTCAAAAAAAAAACAGAAATAAGTTGCTTAGCTAATACTATTTCAGAATTCAGAAAAAAAGAACTGTGAAACACCTAGTTAATCAAATATACTTAAATTTCAATAAAATTTAGTTTCATAGTATACAAATAAATTAGTGTCTTAGCTAAGAGACAAGTTTGTTGCTCATCCAAAAAGAAACATTTTGGAATTTGTAGTATAACGTATCCTTCACTTTTCACTATTGTACAATCATCTTAACTTAGTTTTTTCTCTGTAAAACATACACTTTGATGTCAAACTCGATGAAAATTAAGTTTGTCGAGTTTGTTAAACTGATATCTTTAAAAATTTAATTAAATATCGTCTTATTTTACCAGGCGAAGTTAGGACTAAGAAGCCCTTTCTAACACTTAACCTGGAGACCAACGGCTTAACGGTAACTTCGGAACCAACATCAGTTACTGTGCAGGTGGGCTGCGTTCAAGAATGGAATAACTCAGATGGTCACCCATCCAAGGGACAGCCACGCTCGATTTTGCTTGACTCCGTTATTTTGCCCCCCCCCCCCCGATCAATGCCACTGTCTTGATCTTTTCAATAATGTTAGGTGTTTCAGTGAACAGTTTTCATTTAAAGTAAGGAGATTTTGCAGAGTATGCCAACTCAAATTCAGTTTTTAGAAAGCCGAAACTTTGATTGTTAATGTCACAAGAAGTTGTGCAACAATGATAAGTAGCTTCGTTAGTTTTCAAATAATATATCTAGCCTCATAAGTTGTGAGCATTTTACTGAGGAACCTGATGGCAAAGAAGATGCAAAAAGGATATCATATATCTAATCACATTTTTTATATTTTGACTTGAAATTCATTTGAAAACAAATAAATGATGGTATTAATCATACGTATTTACTAAGGTACTCAAAGAAATAAAACACTTTCTCTTACATTTTTTTTAACTGGACAAGAGTACTGAAAACTCTAACGCTACTTTTTTAATTACTGAGAAACTGTCAGTTTTGGGTACATTCTATCGTACAGAAAATAAATGTCTATACAATCAGTGTCTTAAGTAGTGAGTGATGATGATGAATGAGTAAAGATAAATTATCAATGATGAACGATGAACGATAGACGACGGACGACTATCAACCATCGACAGATAATGAATAGCGAATAAGTTAAATACAAGTTTTATATTTTCCCTCCGGAAAAAACCATTAGTGACGCTTTTGTTTGTTACATTGTACCAGCTTAGAGAGTTTACAGTATTGAACTGTCTCTCAATTATCATTTTACAGTAATTTTACGCTAAACCTTTCATTAATTCATAAAATATTTAAATGGCCTATTTACTCATCATTGTAATATTTTTGATCCATAACTTAAAAAGGCAAATTTAATTCTTCAACATCCAAATTAAATTGGTAGCAACATTATCACGTTTATAGTAAAACTACAAAATCTGATTGAATTATGTTTGTGTATCACATACTATCACATAATGATTAAGTATGTTATTTTTATTCATAATTTCATTCAATTTTGAAATGAAATCGACTACATTTAACCTATTTGTAAAACCGATTCTCTGTTAGAAGCTCCGTTAAAACCAGTCACCGAACTATCACGTTACAGAGGTATTAATTAGTGACCGACTGCTTTAGCTTAGTCAAACTAACTAAACCGTCCTGGGTTGGATTTAACTAACCCATATTTTCAACTGTATCAATGTTAATTGAAAATCTTTAACTTAAACTGTTTCATTTTCATTACTGAAACATGGGGCGTGTTATTGGAACCTTGTTACGCAATACAACTTAAAGAGTTAGTATGTCACAGTTTTTAATACGATTAGAACATGTTTTGCCCACTTTCAAGAAAATAGTAACAAAGCAGGCTTTGGTAAACAGAGGCTTTTGTATGGTGTCAAAGAGTGCCTTATAATGAATTTCAGTAAGACTGTAATGTCTTCCGTTTTCTGTTGTAGGGGTATTTATCAAGGTAGGCCCTCTTTTATAAACTAATCATCCTTCAGTCAGGAAGAGAGAATTTATGTATTCAACAGGATGAATTATATGTACACATGACGAGGCATACCTAAAATATCGTGTGCAACCAAAATGGTGGGGCACCGTACGTGTATGGGTGGGTGGCCATTATTACTGTACGTGTATGTGTGGGTGGATAAGGTATTGAATAGTTGATTATCTTTTTAATCTCTCAACGACAGGAGAGTGGCCCAAAATATTCGAATCCATACCAACAGTTGTTTATGGTGTATGGACAAAGTTTGGTAGGGTGAGCAGGTGGGACATTCTACTTAGTTTTGTACAATTCAAGTTTAATTACGTTCGAAGCACAACTTGTCATCAATTTTGTCTGCCTGTGTGTTCATAATGTTCGAGTTCTTTTGCATTTTAGAGAAGGAAAATTAGAATTGTGTTTTCTGTAACTTTTTTCAAATTATTTATAAACATTAAAAGACGATTGGGCTATTAATTAATGACATTTTCTAATTAGTCAGATTTAGTTTATTGCAATGACTACGTTCACTCATCTACACTCATCACACTCATTCGAAATTGTATTCTTACATATCCTAAGAAGAATCGTAAGGTATGCTAAGAATAAATAAAATAAATAAACAAAAGCTAAATGATCAAATTGTAATTTGATGTAATTACACAATTTGTGAAAAAAGCGCCTACTATAACAATAATCATAAACTAAGAGTAATGATAGGTTGCAATAATCACAGGTTTTGCATTTAGTTGAAAGTTTATAAAAATACGAACATTTATTTTATTTTATTTTCTACTCATAAGACGCCGATCGTCAAGATATGGGCGAATATGGTTTTCGAATGAGAGTGATGAGTGTAGATGAGCGAATGTAGTCATTGTTACAAACTAAGGTTGACTATTAATTAATAGCCCAATGACAAATTAATAACTCCTATACATAAAGTAACAGATTAGAAGCCAATAATCATATTATATTTAACTATATGTGACAAATACAAACCACTATCTAGGTAGCGCTGGAATAAGCATTGTTGAATCAAGTATGAATACAGAGGTTTTATTCAATTTATGACAGGAATAATGACGGAAACACAATTTCCTGCCTTCATTACTGCATCAAACGCCGATATTCAAGGCATTACTGACTAGCCTGACACGTGATTACAGAACGGAACTCTATTATGACTTGAATTGATTCATTATTTATTGAAAGTGTGATTATTGTAATACAGCATAGCATTCCAGTTATAATTATTTATGTTTTTAGTTTAAAATTTTAATTTAAACTTGTTTCAAAGTAAATATTATTTGTTCACACTTGCACAAGTTGGATGGAAACCACACAACAAGCTGTGTAAAATATTGTATAATATGGACATGTGTACTGACAACAAAATTACTCATTTGCTATAGAATATTAAGAGGCTAACTCTTAGCGTCGAAATGAGTCTAGAATGAATTGGTCGTCATTTGGGCAATGAGAGAATCAGAAATAGTTTGTATTACAAAGCTATCATTGATAAAATACGAACTAAAATGAGGATAAAATGCGTTCCTTTAGAATGGTGTTGAAAATATTACTTAGATAATTATAAATACTCCAGTCCATTACCATCACTTGTTTACACAGGGTAGGCGGCGTACCACATTGCGTATCTTATTTTTGCGTAACATCATGTTTCGTACACCCGAGAATTTAAAAAGAACTTTATCACAGTTTAAAATGAACTTTATCACAGTTTAAAATGAACTTTATCACAGTTTTAAACCAACTTTATCACAGTTTAAAACGAACTTTATCACAGTTTAAAACCAACTTTATCACAGTTTAAAACCAACTGTATCACAGTTTTAAACGAACTTTATCACAGTTTAAAATGAACTTTATCACAGTTTAAATGAACTTTATCACAGTTTTAAACCAACTTTATCACAGTTTAAAACGAACTTTATCACAGTTTTAAACCAACTTTATCACAGTTTAAAAGGAACTTTATCACAGTTTAAAACCAACTTTATCACAGTTTAAAACGAATTTTATCACAGTTTCTGTCAGTCCGCCTGTCTATCGATAAAGTTGCCTTGTTTAAATTTATTGGAGCAGGAGAGTTTTGTTTTCATTGAAGTTTTTTGGGATTTTATTCGCGCATTAAGTTAATGAAAACCCTAAAACTAAAGAAAATTAACTCTCAAATTCTTGTACTTATTTGATTATACCAATTATGTACAACACACTTGTAAAAACCCAATGATGTATAACACTTACCATAACACACTTGTAAGAGATGTCATACGTTGGTTTAGCTTTAAATACTCTGAAAAATATCTCAATAAATAGCCAATATGTCAACAGGATAGTTTATAAAAGATAGAATAATTTATTTTAAGCTTATGTTGTAATTCACACTTATTCTTGATAATGCTGCAATATTTAATAAATGCATACATACATCAAGAACTCGTATGAGCATATTATATATGGCCGAAAAGTATTTTGGTTTTTATTTTATTCAGTGAAAGAATTTAATGAGGAAGAAAACACAATTCCCTGCCTTCATTACTTCGTCAAACATTGTTATTCAAGACAATATGGACCACACAGTTATTAATATGACAGTCTATAATAGACTCTATTTTAACTAAAATTATCGAATTATGATAAGAGAAGAATGAATATTGTAATACTATACTTTATATATAAATCTCACATTTAATGTTTTGTTGTTTAGCAAACTTGTTGAATTTTACTATTTATTTTTTTTTTTTTTTACATTACTCATCAGTTAACTTATCGAACTGACTATTGTAAAATTAAATATATTGATAAGAGGAATAAAAATAACTACTGTTATGCAGGTTCCAAAAAACGTACCTGATTTGTCTGAATTACATTTGTTTTACTAATAACTAAAGCTTCTGGTAACGGCCGTGCCAAGATGTTATCTACAATATTTACATATCATTGGCATTTAGGATACCACTGAGGATGCCACATACAGCGTGAGCGAAACGTTTAGTGATGTAAAAATATTGTAGATAGCACATTGACGCGGTCGTTACCGGAAGCTATAGTTATTAGTAATGACACCGGCCGCTTAAGTCTATGAAATAAAATACATTTCTACTAATTCGATAAATGTATGTTCAATAATCATATCATATACATACCTTAACTTACAGGACAACTATTAAACTGAGTTTTAGCTACAACATTATGTGTTTCTTTTTTATAAGCAACCAAACATAATTATAACATATTTCGTTCATATTTACAAAATTAAATTTGTAAATAAATAAATTTAACTGATAGTTATTTTTCATAGTTCAATAGTAGATAGTGTGGAAAGAATATTTCAAAATATTCGCGAATATATCACATAATATTTCACTTTTAAGATCTGTTTAAGATTGAACATCATTCTGGTAACAGTTTAACAATGAACTCTTGTTTTAAAGGTTTGTTTAAACAAGAATTCGTTGATTAAACGTACGTTTAATCGTGTTTAAATCTTACCCTAAAATTATCACAGACCAGACTCTAACATAACTGAATTGATGTACAGTTTTTCAAACGTCTTGAAATAAAATAACAGCCATTCCACATTCTTTGATGAAATGTTGTTTAATTATCTTAAATAAATTAGTCAAGAACATATTCAAGGTGTTACAAAAAATATTCTAGCTGTTATTTTTCGGATTTTACTTCTTATTCAGAGAAAAAAAACTAAGGTTAAAATATATTCAAACTTTAAATATTTCCTTCTTGTGTTTTTTTCACATACAAAAAATAATAATTCGAATGGTATGACCAACTGACTTAAAATTGTACTGAATTGTTTAAATTGACAGAATATTTCCCATTAATTAAGCTTTACCCATTTTAAAAGGGTGGTTATTTAATATTGTTATACGTTTTTTGATTCTCAAGATATTTGGAGTTAAAATTTATAAATGGCCACCATTTTGAACAAGCTAAAGATAACTAAATACCTAATAGTATTCTGTTTCTTGTTGTTCATTTAAAGAAGTGTGCAAAATCTCAACTCACTCAGTCAAACAGGTCTGAATTTATTAATAGTTTTTGTAAATAATACATATACATATGGACAATAAAATGAGGGGAATTCGATGAAAATGTATCGTTTTTCCTTGAAATTATGTTTAAAATCCTAAAATTAACAACCGGGACAGCTTTCTTGTAACAATGTGTATTTTAAAAGCATTTTCTAACTCCTTAGACCGAAGAAGACATTACTTAGCATATTATTATAGTATTTTAATCTGCTATTTCCGAATGCCTATTAAAATCAGAAGTTTTCTTTCTGATAAATTACATTTCCATAATTGTAGCACCTAATAATATGTCTATATATAGTATATAATATTGTGTTGCATTGTCTGATAGTAAAATTAAATACAATAAGTATTGTATATATAAAGACAATACTTGGCAATCTTTTTTTTATGTTTATTAAAATCGATTTCGGTCTCGTAAGACCATCTTCAGTTGTACAGAAATATTATATATTATGTTACTATACAAAAATCGTTATCATAGTTCTATACATAATATTTTAACTACCTCTACGAATCAGTTGTAAATACTATTTTATATAAGGTATTGCATCAAAATATCAACATTAATCGAGAAGAATTGATTTTTATCTTGTTTGACTCCTATGATACAAGATATTTTACACACTATATTTCTTAAATTCTTGTTACAAATTTATTTGTACTTTATTTAATAACTCATTAAAATAGGAAACAACTTCCTAAGTAAGCCGTTATCAAGACTTTTAAGTTGTTTTGTACATTAATTGAATAACCTAGATAACACTGGTTGATTGTAATACAAGAGGTTCAGACAAATGTTCAAAAATCTTAACGAAACAAGAATAATGGATGAACACTTAAGTGTTTATCAGAAGAAATTTGACCTATTTCAGCAATTGAAATATATTATAGTAATTTGTGATTATAATATTCTTCTTCAATACTTAAAATTTAATAAAAAGCACCCTCATAATTAAAACAAGAGATTTATTAATTTTATTGTTGATTGCTTCAAACTATTAAATGAAATTTATTTTTTATTTGAAATTTATTTATTTACTTCCACAATTCCAACAAGAAATAAGTAAAATTAAAATTACATAAATCTTTTTTAACTTCCAGCCTATCTCCTTTACAACAATCTAATGCACAAGGTGTAGTGTATACTTTAATAACTAATAAAGTACAATAGAATGTTTAATAAATGTTAGATATACTACTCTTTTCGTTATATGAAGTCTAATACAGAAAAAGCCAAAAAGTAAAATAACAAGAAGAAAAGTGGAACTAGGTATCTCATTAAAATGAAAATTTGTGTTGAGATACCATCATAAGACTAGAAACAGACATTGTGCTGGTGCTAAACTTCATAAACCATAAAATACATAATACTTAATCTACAAAATTATTACCTAAACTATAAGTGCTAACCTAGAGGTCAACCTCAGTCTGCCACTAGGGAGCATTATCCAATAAAAGTTTCTAAATTACAAAACAAAAAGAATTTCTGCACTTAATTTAAAATAAATTCAATATCTTCCAAAGAAAAAAAGCCAATGTTTCAAATTTTTCAAAAAAGATCCAAGTGTAGAACATGAGTGGGCAATCTATTGAATAATCTTGACGCACAGCATGTGTAAAAACGCCTAAAGGCTTCATTATTAACTTTAAATTGAGCCACTCGGTTTTGTGACCTTAATCTACTAGAATGCACATTTAAATTACCCACTAAGTGCCCACTCCTCATATAAAACGTTCTTAATACTTTATAAACATTTAAATGTCTAAAAGGAAGAATGTTTAAATGGGAAAAAAATGGAAAAGAATGTTCTGATCTTCTAACACCAACTATAACCCGCAATACTTTTTTCTGAGCAATTATAACCGGTTTAATATTAGTGTAATAAATTCCTCCCCAGCAGCAGATACCATACTGTAACTTAGAATGAACAATAGAAAAATATAACGTTCTTAACACAATAAGAGGACATATGGTTTTTTATGACAAAATATTAAGAGTCCAAAACAAAGTAATTCTATACAAAATATTGTATGTAGTATCGTGTAAACTAGCTACAATAAACGTTACATTTTACAAACTTCTGTTTGGTATTAATAGTTACTTGCCATGTACCAATAATGACGTATTAAACTATTCCGTATACAAATTATGATAAGACTTAAAATTAGGTAATTTAACTGTAAACTACGTATAATATGATATATTTTATAATACGATAAAGAGTATTTACTAGACTTAACTCGGCCAATATTAAATGTAGGGTACTCCGGTGCCGAAAAAGCCTAAACAATATCACGAAGAAAATATTAAGCCTCCCAAGCTTTCACTCAGGAAGTCCTTGAAAATTAATTTACCACCTAAAGTTAAGCTGTTGTCATCGTCGGATCTCCAATTTACACAAAATAATTTAAGGAAATTAAACACGTTTTTAAGATGTTCTCTTAGTTACCTAATTATTCGTAAATAATGGAAGTTTTAAACAATCAGTAAGTTTACTAGGCTGTGAAATATATTCTATGGAATAACTTTGTTTTAGAGTCTTAACAATTGATTATTAATTCAGTGCAATCAACAAGAAAATTAATTAACCTTTAGCTTCAAAAGTTCTATTTATTTACTAATGTTGCACGAACGTGAGGAATCATGTATATAGTAGCCACTATATAATAATACAGTTTTTTCAGTCATAGGTAGTAATTAGATATAAGTAGATATAAGATCTTATATCTAGTAACTAGATATAAGATAGTTTTATGACAGACCACATTCTACGATTATTTTTAATATATGTATATATCTTTCTCTAAAACCACCAAAGTAAATGTCGTTCGTTCACAAATTAAAACAACGTCACTGAAATCAAGTGTTCATTTGTTTATTTGTATTTAAATTGAAAAACAACCAATTTATATTTTTGAAGTTATACTTCTTTGCGCCCGTTAGACACTTTGGGATGGGATGTTGGTCGAGAAACCACGTCACGCTGAAAAGTAAGAACAAATTTTTAAGAACTATCGATTAATTGATTGTTAATCGAAGAAATTTAATCGAAGAAATTACTGATAATGATAATATAGGTGTATAATATAATAATGAAGTCACGTATAATATATTGAAGATAAATATATTGAATAATATTGAAAAATGTCTTATATTTCATTTATATATCCTGTCTGTTTGTGTGCGTGAGTGGGTGTATGAGAATGGCCAAAGAAGTATAACTTCCACCGTGTGGTCCGACGCACACCCAATTTTTTTTATATTGTTGAATATTAACAGTAATTTTATTATTATAAGTTAAAACAATTTTATCACCTAAATTGTTTTAATTCGTAATTTTTTTTAAAGCTAATTTTATATCAGTCATTTTAACTCCAGACAGAGAACTAAACGACGCGTTTCAGAACAAGTTCCCAGTCCATTGCTCGTCAACAATCCTAGTACTAGTGCGTGTCATCGACATGTAATTTTTATTTATTTATTTTTATTTTTAGAATAATCGTTGACGTTTTTAAACTTTGCTATATCGTATAAGTGTCATGTAAGAATAAAACTTAAAAGAGACGAAATAGTATACGAAAGATGGACACTCGATCTAAAACGAGTCGTCCGGCTCTCAAATGTTGGACACATTACTGATACATGTAATTTATACAGTTTAAAGCACATGAACGGAAAAAATACTTTACTTCAAAGTTAAAATATACATTTAGATTTTGAATGAAATAATCTTCTGTGAGTTCGTTATTTTAAAAAAAGCATGTTTCTGTAATCTATTATTCTTAATTGAATAGTATAATCAAAATTGAAGTTACTTTGTACAAAAATATAATCGTTGGTGAAATTTATACTTCTCAAAATTAAAAACAGTAAAATCAAAATTTAGAATACGTATAGGTACTATATCCAGTTAAAGGGCCGTTACAACAAATCATGTGATATAAAACTAAGAAGGTATATTAAGTCCAGTCTTTTACCGTTATGACGCCATTGTGGCACTGCGGTGATGGGGTTACACATCTCCTTTCTAATAATAATAACAATAAAATAGAGCAGGTGCTACTCCAAGCATGTATACCCATACTATCTTTCTTTGCGTTTTCTTTACTAAAATAGTGATATAGTAATCCTTTAAGAATACATATAAATAATTTATAGATTGGACAGAATAAAACCCTACTCTCTCACAAGTTACAAATTATTTTTGTTATTGCCATAACATTAAATAAATTGCGAGTTACAGATTAAAATAATTATTTAAGTATATGTGTTAGGAACATATTTAATACAGAGTCTATAACTGGTATTTCAAACGCCATTAATGGGTTATCCCCAAGGTTCTACTGTTGCTGCTTCTCTTATAGATTATTTTAAAGACTGTAATTTAAAATGCATTAACAATTTTTGTTTACTCCTAGTTAAACTATTTATCGGAAAGTGTTTGCCAATGCTTCTAAGACGTCTTTGACACTTTAATAAATTAACAAAATTAAAATTTCCTAAAAATTTTATCAAGGTCAGTATCTGTAACGCGTGATTTAGTGTCATAATAAATACAATATTCCTAAAAATAATTATATAAAACTACGAGGCTTAGTTTATTATCGTATCACACGCGAATTGTTAACTATCTCATTTTAAAGTGTTTGACACCACTCAAAAAATGTATCTCAGTGGAACAGTTGTTTGTTACCAGTAAGACAGCTTGTTCTTGTGAGTCAACCCAACTGTCAACTTTTCTCGTTTTAAGATAGCTAGTACTTAAATAGTAACAATTTATTCTCGTGTATTATCTAAAGCTAAAAAATAATATATCATGAAACACTTACACAAATACTGGAATTACAATGAACAGGATTTTTCATGTTAAATTTCTTACTAGACTGAGATATCTATATAAGAATATAAATTCGAACATAGAACCTCCTTCACCTTAATACTACAATAGTCTTAACTATCAGTGTTCACTGTCGGACTCAAATTGTATATACAAATTTAATCACGTGCTGTGTAATATAAAGTGTTTATTTATAATATTCTTCATGACTAGTATTGTATATCTCCTATTCCAATCAACTAATATATGGAATATTAGAAATGTCCGTTCACATTTTATTTGAAAGTACTTATATTAAAGAGGGAGTGAAACAACTCTACTATCCATCCGAAAAATGTACTAGCGATTACTGCGAAAAAACACCATAATTCTACAATAATTATTCTAACAAGCCATTATTGCTGAATTCCCTGTAACATGGCCCATTCTTATATAGATAACTTGTTAATTGTTCGGAGGCCACCAAGTTTGCTAAATAATTGTTTTGAAAAATGTATACTTTCCCCTTGACAACTTTAAAACATTTTATTCCAGACTTCATCTACGTCATTTGTACAAATAAGCTTTTTGCTGAAATATTATGATTGTTTTAAAGAATTTAACACATGAAATTACTCTGTCATAAAAATGGCAGTAAATAGTACGCTCTCATATATTATTTTAAAATGAGGAAAACTGATAAAAAATAAACCTAAATTTATCCAAATAATAATTTTTAATGTAAGGGTGTTAAAGATAAAAGATCGAAAGCCTATACCTTCTTAATTGTCTATGTGAGATGATGTCAAATGTTTGTGGTAACCATCCAAATGGATACGTAACACTGGTAATGGCCTTTTTGGGTTGTCTTCATACAGTCACTAACTACACAGCAGAAATAAATGTAATATGTTGTATCGTAAAATAATACATGTCTTAAATAAACTGTCATTTGACGACGATAAAAATTGTAACTAATTATACTCGTATAATAAAATAGTTAGATAATTTAATCATAAAAATTGCATCGTGAATTTAATCTTGAAAATTGCCATTTATTTGAATGAAAACATTTTTTTAAACTCATCCATTTTACAATTTTTCAGATTAAATATAAAGGCTACTTTTTTAGGCTTTTTCCAGACTCATTTTATCTGCTGAAATCGTTAAGGCCAAAAAAAGCTTTGATTGTATTTGATTTAAAAAGTAGCTTGATACCATGTTTAATAGCTATTGGGAACATTTGTAATGTAAAATTCGATAGGATTAATGATTTCGCCAACCTAACTGAGTTTTATTTCAATAATTTCTAATGTTGATATAAAAAGTTAACTACTGAATTTTGTTCAGACCAGTTTTATTCATAATAAGTTACATGAACTAATGTGTAATAGAAAAGTGTTTAAAATATTAAATTACATAGTTAATGTTATACATCAGTTATAGATGAGGGAGACAAAGGTAGTTGGACATTTGCCATCATTACGTGAAAAATAACAATCACGACGTTTCGATTTGGTAAAACCCAAACCTTTTTCAAGTGCTGAAAACTAAATTACATCTACACAAACATGTTATAAAACTACGTTTGTGTAGATGTAATTTAGTTTTTAGCACTTGAAAAAGGTTTGGGTTTTACCAAATCGAAACGTCGTGATTGTTATTTTTCACGTAATGATGGCAAATGTCCAACTACCTTTGTCTCCCTCATCTGATACTCCATCATTAACAAATTTCAAAAACAAAATCAGTTATAGGCTAGCTATTAATGTGTAAAATCATACGTATGAAATGTACCCATCCATTGTCTTCCCTGCACTATTATGCCAGTGAAAGTAAACTAAACACTTTTAAAATGCTACAGTTTCACATCTATATCACTTCAAGATTATTGATGTAAATAGTTGCATGGTCTTAACATTGCACCGAATTCTACTTCTGCGCTGAGTGCTAAACGTAATAATGGGAACAGTAAACTGTGTGTTCGTCTAGATGCTGATGTTAAAACCATGTAACCCATAAACTGAATGAATGCAACTCCCTATCAAGGTGTGTAGTCCTCGCGTCTTGGTGGTCTGTTTGTTATGGCTCCTATCTGCAAGTCTGAACAACTTACTCGTAATTACATGCTAGATATACGTATACTACCTTTATCAATGCAACAACACGTATTATTATAGTAATAATGATGCTACATTTATTCATGAACGTCAACAGAATAATTGACAAAGAAAAAATACAATTTAGAGCTAAAGGATCTTTTCCACTAATTCACTTCCACTTGATAAATTCTTTATTGCTCTAAAATCTGTTCTCCAACAATGTTAACGTCCACTGTGTAATCCCTTATCCGCTAGGAATCCGATATCGCTGGCCTTATCTTATCGCTTTCCCAGAACTTGCACACGGAGAGCGCATTGGGAAGTCAATCATTGGATTTAACTGTTTGTGATCAACTTCATTAGTTATATAACATATCCTAATCTAACTGTAATTCTGATGAAAAAAGTAGTGGTAGTGAAGTAATGGAAAAGTACTGGTATTGAATGAGCGGAAAAGGTCCGAGATAAAAAGTTACTACAAATTAAATTTTATTTCTATGCAGCTTCAAATAATTCATGCAGGCTGTAAAAATGATTGTTCTTTAGCCAATTATGTAGAATATTTAAAAATTTTTTGTTCTCTCATTTCTTTAAGGTAATTTTAAACGTCCTATGTATGATGGATTTTTGTGTTAAGTGTATTACGATGATTTGGAAAATAGCTTCTTGAAGTTCGGGTATTGTAGTTATATATTTTTTTTTCTGGGTAAATCAGTTTCTTTAACATGGAGAAGATCAGACTCTATGTAGAATAACACAACTGTTATAATAATAATATCAAAAATAAGTAAAATTAATGAGAAACAATTAATTAAACTAATCTAATATGGTGTTTTTAAAATCATCAATGATAAAGACTTGTATTATTGAACATGCCTTAAAAAAATCTTTTCTTATTACTGTTCTCTTCACGAAACACAATTGAATATATAAGTTACTATAAAAGACAATCGAAAGTTAAACAATACAAATTATTACAATATAATTAATTACAAAGTGTAATAATATTATGGTGATCGATTTCTGTAAACAACGTTTTTCCCAGTTCAGAGTTATCCAAAAAGTTCTGATTCGTTCCTTTGGAAATCCTTGTGGTCAGGGGAAGCTAAACGTAGTTTACCGAAATCTATTAAAAAAAGTAAATATTAATAATAAAAAAAGATTTTTAGTAATAAATGCAGCTATGTTCCCTTGTTCAATACGGTATGTAATTTTGTTATATATAAATAAACAATCATACAAATAGACTTCTCATCATTGATTAAAAGATTATTTTAGATATATTTAAATTTAATATCTAAAATTATTCTCAGTCCATTAAAAAATTACAAAAAATATAAAATAGTTCATCTAATAGAATTTTTACTCAGTGAAGAAAGGCCTATTTGTTATAATTATTTATGTGTTCACCTGTGTCGTATTTGTACCAAGACGTTACGTCACTTGTACTAAACATGTACAATTCATAATTTATTCAGCTGATTTTAAAAATATTTGTACTCTGATGAAATGAGTTTATAAAACTTTTTATATTATAAATAAATAATGTTTACCGTAACTTTAACTTTGTATTATTTATGTTACAATAGGCTAAGATACAATAATGTCGTTTATTACTTTTTTATTATTTTTTATCAATGTATCATAAAAAATGTGTACTCTTATCTATATTTATAAAAGAGGATGTTTGTATATATATATATATATATATATATATATATATATATATATATATATATATATATATATATATATATATATATATATGTTTGAAGTTTATGCGCTGCCAAACTATCCAACCGATCGCCATGAAACTTTAGGATGTTGTCCTGTATACTCCCGAGATGGTTTCTGTGAAGTTTGATGCAGATCCGTCCACAGGGTTCCACCCCACGGGCTCCTAAAGATCCCATGTTATTCAAATGGAGAATCTGAATTGTTTACAAAAAACATATGACTGTGTGGTTTAATGTAGTTTCACATGCCATAAGCAGATTGAATTTCTCACAACAACAGTACTGTATATATTTTGATTTATTGTAGTTCTACATTTCACCTTAAGAGTGTAGCACACACTACTTTTACTTGATCAGGTGATCTGTATTTGGTGTTAACCTTTTTTCCTCGATAATTAAAACATGCGGTGAACGTGAAAATAAAAAATAAATAATTATTTATTTTGCAGTTTACTTTTTATGACATGCCTCCTAAAAAATCTAATATTGGTAGAAGAAGCAAAAATGCTCGAATTCTTTCACCTATTAGGTTCTAAATCAAACTCAATATTATGACCGGCGAAGCGGGCGGGTACAGCTAGTGTGATATAAAACAGCATTTTTCTAAGAAAATTTATAGCATATACACCTGATAAACATATTATGAATATAAAATAACGAGTAGAATCTGTTAACTGCTTTCAGATATAGATTGTCCCTGCTGTCATCTACATGATCTAATAATAATAAATATCTTTATTTGCTGATAATAATTATTTACAAAAGGCCAAATTTAGTTCCACTGGGCTCTTTATTACAATTAACCCTAAAACAAAATACTAAGCTATTGAAAAGACAATATGAAAAAAATAATAACTGATTTGGACATGAATGACGTGTTAGGTTACGTTAAAGTTTCATTTGGAAACATTTAAATTAAATTGTTCTCAAACTTCCAGAATGTACATTGAAAGTCTAAATGATAGAATCAATGTATGTTGTTTATATTGCATATGGAATAGAATAGAATAGACCTTTATTTCTTAATACATAATAACAATATCATTACATATTACACATGAATCTCACATTAAAATAAGCATATACAAAAGTATATAAACATAATCTAAACACAGTGCATAAATAAATGAAAGTAATAATAATGCATACAGAAATAAAGTTTAATCATCCCAGACAAAGTCTGATTGGAGGAATTCATGCTTAGTTTACACGCAACTATAACAGTAATTAACAGATAAAATTAAATTACAAAAATGATCAAAATTCCTATATAATAAATAAACAAACAGAAAATATATTACATATATTAACAAACTAATCTGTTAGATAAAATTCGTTAGTATTCCCAGAATAAAGTAATTATGAAAATAAAAATACACCGTGATAACGTTACAATATAATATCACAATAATATAATACCATTATCAACACATACCTCTATTATTAAAATAATTAATAAAATAATGATATATTGATTCAGTGTGTTATTTTAATACAAAATAATTTTTTTCTGTGTATTTTTTCATGATCGTAGTATGAATGCTATATTTAACCGATATTTAAAACAAAATTAAAAATCAGTTAAAGCTTCATCAAAACCAAAGTCACCGAACTATTACGTTACAGAGGTATTAATTAGTGACCCACAGCTTTAGCTTAGTCAAACTAACTAAACCGTCCTGGGTTAGTTATAACTAACCTCTATTTAACGACAATACTGTTTTTCAAAGCTTCGTTACTTAAACTGTTTAATTATTATTACTGATTTCTCTCTAATTAGTGGTGGTTATGGTAACATAATTTAGGTAATTAAATTTAAGATGGTAGTTTTATACTAAATGAAATATATAATGTATAAACTACTTTCAACTTTTCCTTTCAAGTTCAACTTTTCAACTTAAAGTATAAACTACTTTATCTACTTTCAAACTTGATTTTGTAAATAATACTGACTATAAAGCCTGCCATAAGGTAACATTTGCTGTTTATGTGCGTAGCATGGATGGGAAGTCCTGTTACATAAATGATGTAGGCCCATTTCCCTACACCATACGTACGTTTGTGTAAACATGTACAACTTATGTGTATGTTGTACAGCCATACATTTATAGAACAGTACTTATTCTAATCTGCTAAAATGTTATTAATGCAAAATGAAAGTATTTTAAAAATGTGTACGAAAGTAAAAATATATATATATATATATATATATATATATATATATATATATATATATATATATATGTGTGTGTGTGTGTGTGTGTGTGTTTTTCGTCTTTTGAGAGCATATAAATCTGAACAAAAGCATCCGTAAATGTAAGAAATAAATCAAACTCGTTTACTCTCTTATTTAATTTTAAAATATTAAATTCCTAACTGGATCAATTAACCATGCAATAATTTAAATTACTTATAAGTACTATACAAATATTTAAATTTAAACTTTTAAAGGAATAGTTATTCTTTAAAAGCCCTTTAAATGATCTAATTCGTCATTAAATATTCAAACAGGGAAAGTTATTTATTGGTTGATTTCCATCTATTGCTTTTGTAGGACCATTATTTGAAGTATTAAACCTTTTTGTTGAATTTATTTAAAATGTATATTGAAAAATGTATGCTGTCATGATGTCATCAAAAGATGATACTAAAAATATTGAGTTGGGTAGCCGTTTACAAACTGACAAGCCTTAAAAGTTCACTGCAAAGTTGAAAACCCAGCCAGCCCTATAGAACCAATGCAATTTAACGAAAACATGCTCTTCTATTTCAAATGTCCGGTTCGTGTTTATTATGATAATGAGTTATAGTGAACGTTGTATTATTGCTAAAGGTTCATATTAGTGGACTATAAGTTTATACTAAGAATTTTTTTATTTGATTACTTAAGATTAACATTTAAAGTTTCAAATTATTAATGGTGAATGAACAACCTAAATTTCTTAGAAAACAATCTAATGGTTCACTAGAACAGTTCTTCGTATATCAAATAACACTTTAGCTGTTACGATACATATATTATTAAGAACCGAATCTGTGAAATATAAACTTTTTTCTTGCTCAAGTTAAAATTTGCAATCTGTCTAGTTAGTATGTATACTATAGTGTTAATGAGTTCATTTAGCTCTAAAGAGGATTCCTCGAACACTTGTAGGACTAATCTAAGGTGCCGTCACCCTCCGTGGGCCAAGTTGGGTCCTCTAATCTAAGGTGCCGTCACTCTCCGTGGGCCAAGTTGGGTCCTCTAATCTAAGGTGCCGTCACTCTCCGTGGGCCAAGTTGGGTCCTCTAATCTCAATAGAGACGATAAACTCTATGTACTTGAGACATATTTGTTTCAGACTACATGTATAATTATGTGTAAATTGATATTCCAATCAACATTTGTATTTTACATCGTAATTTCTGAAATATCAAAGCATATCTAGGACCTGTTTAGTAATTGATAAACAGGTTCTAGTTCTTTATGTCTGAGTTATATTGTACAACTGTCGTTTATCGCAGTTCCCTTGAGTTATATTGTACAACTGTCATTTATCCCCATTCCCTTGAGTTATATTGTACAACTGTCGTGTATCGCAATCCCTTGAGTTATATTGTACAACTGTCGTTTCTCATCATTCCCTTGAGTTATATTGTACAACTGTCGTTTATCACCATTCCCTTGAGTTATATTGTACAACTGTCATTTATCCCCATTCCCTTGAGTTATATTGTACAACTGTCGTTTATCACCATTCCCTTGAGTTATATTGTACAACTGTCGTTTATCACCATTCCCTTGAGTTATATTGTACAACTGTCGTTTATCACCATTCCCTTGAGTTATATTGTACAACTGTCGTTTATCACCATTCCCTTGAGTTATATTGTACAACTGTCGTTTATCCCCATTCCCTTGAGTTATATTGTACAACTGTCGTGTATCGCCATTCCCTTGAGTTATATTGTACAACTGTCGTTTATCATCATTCCCTTGAGTTATATTGTACAACTGTCGTTTATCACCATTCCCTTGAGTTATATTGTACAACTGTCGTTTATCACCATTCCCTTGAGTTATATTGTACAATTGTCGTTTATCCCCATTCCCTTGAGTTATATTGTACAAATGTCGTTTATCGCCATTCCCTTGAGTTAAATTGTACAACTGTCGTTTATACCCATTCCCTTGAGTTACATTGTACAACTGTCGTTTATCGCCATTCCCTTGAGTTATATTGTACAACTGTCGTTTATCCCCATTCCCTTGAGTTATATTGTACAACTGTCGTTTCTCGCCATTCCCTTAAGTTATATTGTACAACTGTCGTTTATCCCCATTCCCTTGAGTTATATTGTACAACTGTCGTTTATCCCCATTCCCTTGAGGTATATTGTACAACTGTCGTTTATCGCCATTCCCTTGAGTTATATTGTACAACTGTCGTGTATCGCCATTCCCTTGAGTTATATTGTACAACTGTCGTTTATCACCATTCCCTTGAGTTATATTGTACAACTGTCGTTTATCACCATTCCCTTGAGTTATATTGTACAACTGTCGTTTATCACCATTCCCTTGAGTTATATTGTACAACTGTCGTTTATCACCATTCCCTTGAGTTATATTGTACAACTGTCGTTTATCCCCATTCCCTTGAGTTATATTGTACAACTGTCGTGTATCGCCATTCCCTTGAGTTATATTGTACAACTGTCGTTTATCATCATTCCCTTGAGTTATATTGTACAACTGTCGTTTATCACCATTCCCTTGAGTTATATTGTACAACTGTCGTTTATCACCATTCCCTTGAGTTATATTGTACAATTGTCGTTTATCCCCATTCCCTTGAGTTATATTGTACAACTGTCGTTTATCGCCATTCCCTTGAGTTAAATTGTACAACTGTCGTTTATACCCATTCCCTTGAGTTACATTGTACAACTGTCGTTTATCGCCATTCCCTTGAGTTATATTGTACAACTGTCGTTTATCCCCATTCCCTTGAGTTATATTGTACAACTGTCGTTTCTCGCCATTCCCTTAAGTTATATTGTACAACTGTCGTTTATCCCCATTCCCTTGAGTTATATTGTACAACTGTCGTTTATCCCCATTCCCTTGAGGTATATTGTACAACTGTCGTTTATCGCCATTCCCTTGAGTTATATTGTACAACTGTCGTGTATCGCCATTCCCTTGAGTTAAATTGTACAACTGTCGTTTATCACCATTCGCTTGAGTTATATTGTACAACTGTCGTTTATCGCCATTCGCTTGAGTTATATTGTACAACTGTCGTTTATCCCCATTCCCTTGAGTTATATTGTACAACTGTCGTTTATCCCCATTCCCTTGAGTTATATTGTACAACTGTCGTTTATCGCCATTCGCTTGAGTTATATTGTACAACTGTCGTTTATCGCCATTCCCTTGAGTTATATTGTACAACTGTCTTGTATCCCCATTTCCTTGAGTTACCTATTCCTAAGGAGTTCTTTAATATATACTGGTCAGCTGACCAGAAATAGAAACCAGCGATACATTAGCCCACCTTTATATCGTTTACGAACTAAAGATGGATGAATGTTAAAGCATGGGCAAATTATTGAAAAATACAATTAACCCACTTGATCCAAATTTATATATACATATATATATATATATATATATATATATATATATATATATATATATATATATATATATACTTCGATCAAGATCCAAATGTCATGTTGGTAAACTAATAATAATAAAAATGTAAAATGACCTCCTGTCACAAAGCTAAATCTAATAAATCGAGCTATTTAAGACCTGTATCACTGGTTTCTGTTATGCTTGCTGATTGTTTATGCTGAAAAAGAGCACAGGGAGCATTCTGTAACGATGTGATCCATTGTTGTATAGACTCCCCACAATGACATGACTGATCTTGTGTCGATCCCCATTTATATTCCTTACATCTGCCCACGCCAGTTCACAACCGATTCAACTCATTCCACCTACAGGGTGGTGATGTTGTTTGCGTCCACAGAAAATCTTTTAAGATGTACGTTCTAAATGAGCAACAAATCTTGTAGCTGGACCGTCCCGATTTTGTGGTCTCCTAGCTATGGCAGCTTTCACACATCAATACCTTATGCTTGTGTATAAGTACCATTGCATGAATTTATTATGCTTTATTTTAAGAGCAGAATTGGCAAAGTATGATTGACGACGGTACCTTTATACTTTTTCCCCTTGATTGTTTAAAAGAGAGGTATTCCAGAGAGAAATTCCAAACAGATGTGTAATTGTCAGTGAATTAACTCTGAAGTAATAATGACTAATGGAAACTCATTTTTGGGGCATCATTACTGCTTAAAACACAGCAATGCCAACTAATATCGTCATTGTGTCGGGTCAAATACAGGGTGATGAATTATGCAATGTGTGGTTGGTTACGCGCTCTCATTGTTGTGATACTAGACAAAACAATTAACTACATGGTGTTTTGTTAATTTATAAACTGTTTTAATTATTTTTTTAACATTTCTAACTTAGTTAAAGTGTTAAATATTTTGTGGTAAGTACCAAATAATTACATTTAAAAATTATTTATATTCAATTTGTGTTTCAATGTTGTTTGATAAATAATCCACGCTTATATTAGTAGTTAACAAATGTATAGACATAAATATGTATCGTTCCAAATGGTGTTAGTTAAAAACAATATATTTAAGGGATAAATGCAAAACATAAGGTTATTTTTCATTAAGATTTTTTAAACTGGTATTGTTTAAAAATAAGACTACTTTATTTCAGACTAACCTGCTTAAATCAAAACCAGGGTAAATGTACTACTACTATGATGGAACAACTTGGGTGTCAATGTACACGTCATGCATACAACTGCTTTGTCACTGGTTTATACAGCTGCTAAAACCAAAACCAGAGCAAATGTACTACTACTATGATGGAACAACTTGGGTGTCAATGTACACGTCATGCATACAACTGCTTTGTCACTGGTTTATACAGCTGCTAAAACCAAAACCAGATCAAATGTACTACTACTATGATGGAACAACTTGGGTGTCAATGTACACGTCATGCATACAACTGCTTTGTCACTGGTTTATACAGCTGCTAAAACCAAAACCAGAGCAAATGTACTACTACTATGATGGAACAACTTGGGTGTCAATGTACACGTCATGCATGCAACTGCTTTGTCACTGGTTTATACAGCTGCTAAAACCAAAACCAGAGCAAATGTACTACTACTATGATGGAACAACTTGTGTGTCAATGTACACGTCATGCATACAACTGCTTTGTCACTGGTTTATACAGCTGCTAAAACCAAACCCAGAGCAAATGTACTACTACTATGCTGGAACAACTTGTGTGTCAATGTACACGTCATGCATACAACTGCTTTGTCACTGGTTTATACAGCTGCTAAAACCAAAACCAGAGCAAATGTACTACTACTATGATGGAACAACTTGGGTGTCAATGTACACGTCATGCATACAACTGCTTTGTCACTGGTTTATACAGCTGCTAAAACCAAAACCAGAGCAAATGTACTACTACTATGATGGAACAACTTGGGTGTCAATGTACACGTCATGCATGCAACTGCTTTGTCACTGGTTTATACAGCTGCTAAAACCAAACCCAGAGCAAATGTACTACTACTATGTTGGAACAACTTGTGTGTCAATGTACACGTCATGCATACAACTGCTTTGTCACTGGTTTATACAGCTGCTAAAACCAAAACCAGAGCAAATGTACTACTACTATGATGGAACAACTTGTGTGTCAATGTACACGTCATGCATACAACTGCTTTGTCACTGGTTTATACAGCTGCTAAAACCAAACCCAGAGCAAATGTACTACTACTATGCTGGAACAACTTGTGTGTCAATGTACACGTCATGCATACAACTGCTTTGTCACTGGTTTATACAGCTGCTAAAACCAAAACCAGAGCAAATGTACTACTACTATGATGGAACAACTTGTGTGTCAATGTACACGTCATGCATATAACTGCTTTGTCACTGGTTTATTTAACTGTTAAAATCAAAACCAGGGCAAATGTACTACTACTATGCTGGAACAACTTGGGTGTCAATGTACACGTCATGCATATAACTGCTTTGTCACTGGTTTATTTAACTGCTAAAATCAAAACCAGGGCAAATGTACTACTACTATGCTGAAACATCTTGGGTGTCAATGTACACGTCATGCATATAACTGCTTTGTCACTGGTTTATTTAACTGCTAAAATCAAAACCAGGGCAAATGTACTACTACTATGCTGGAACAACTTGGGTGTCAATGTACACGTCATGCATATAACTGCTTTGTCACTGGTTTATTCAACTGCTAAAATCAAAACCAGGGCAAATGTACTACTACTATGATGGAACAACTTGTGTGTCAATGTACACGTCATGCATATAACTGCTTTGTCACTGGTTTATACAGCTGCTAAAATGAAAACCAGGGCACAAGTACTACTACTATGATGGAACAACTTGTGTGTCAATGTACACGTCATGCATACAACTGCTTTGTCACTGGTTTATACAGCTGCTAAAATGAAAACCAGGGCACAAGTACTACTACTATGATGGAACAACTTGTGTGTCAATGTACACGTCATGCATACAACTGCTTTGTCACTGGTTTATACAGCTGCTAAAATGAAAACCAGGGCACAAGTACTACTACTATGATGGAACAACTTGTGTGTCAATGTACACGTCATGCATATAACTGCTTTGTCACTGGTTTATACAGCTGCTAAAATGAAAACCAGGGCACAAGTACTACTACTATGATGGAACAACTTGTGTGTCAATGTACACGTCATGCATATAACTGCTTTGTGACTGGCTTATACAACTGATAATTACGGTGCTCCCGTAAGTCTAAATAGTACTAACACTACCCGCACTTTCATGGTAACTTCAGTTCCTTGATTCCTGGATTTTTGCAATATGCCTTCAGATATAAGATGGCAGTAGGTCCTACTTAAAGAATTTATTAGGATCTTGAATGCATCTCACCTCCCCATTACAATGGATAACCCACGTCAGAACGGTCAATTAAAATCTCAAAATCCACCACCACTACGTACTGCTTTAGTTGAGCAGTTCACATTTCTCTCCCAATACTTATTGATCCATAGCGTAGAACAGATTTGATTCAGTGTTTACCATTTATTCAATCTATAGAAGACTTTAAAATAATATTCTTATAACACTTTCCTTCAACTTAACACACCCCAGTTCACATATTCCACGTCAGGATATGAACTTTAATAAATTATTGAACTACCCACAACAGTCCCATGCCTTAACCATTGAGTCACCACGCCATGTTCAGTTCGATTCATCCTTTTTAATTGTATATATTCTTGAAACCTGTGTATTTTGTAAGTAAAGTTTATCAATAAAACTACAATTATATTAGTGTCATACACTGTTTTAACTTTGAATTTAATGTATTTTCAAAAGTAAACAAAATCAGGCACACCATGATTTTTTTCTAAACAATAATTATTACATAATATAAATGTTTATAGTTATGAAAAGTTATTATGAACTTTACTTTATTGGCCGCCAAAATTTATATAATCATGTTTCAGTTAATGACGATAAAAAGTCTCAAATTATGACCAAATTAGGTACAACCAAAATGGCCCCCAGTACATGTTTTTCTTTTAAAATGTATAAAGTTTAATAAACTGTGTGTTCATTCGAAAATATGCTAAACAAAATTGCTTTACGCAAAGTGGTAATAATTAATTACGTTTAATATTCTAACGTGAAACTAGTTTGTGAACATTAAAAATACGAGTATTCCCATATTTTACTTTGACGTTTAAAATGTTTCATGTAAGTGGATTGTACAAACTCCACTGTCAGGAAAGCTGTGTGATGACAAACTCCGTTGGTTTAGCCATAAACTGTTCCTCACAGACACCACCTCGTTATTTTGTCTTCTGCACGTGATACATATCTTTTTACTTTATCCCCTTTTCACGTAAATTTATGAAAATCTTGTACAAAACTCACAATGGCTAATTTATTGAATAGTTTAAATTTAGAAAAGGTGTTATATTTAAATTAAAATATTGTTGTCCATGTTCTTAACAGACAATTTATTACAATCTTTAAAAGTACAACTGACATAAAACATTTGTTTCTTATAATAGCAATAAATGAAGTGGCATATGTTCGACTGTAGAGTGTTATAAATGTGATTAATTTATAAATATAATTATCTGATTTCATATTCATCAGTGGATTATCGTTTCATCATTCAATGATTGTTATCTTCTTACTTAAATTGTGTAGGAAATAATCAAAATAATGATGAAATATTTTAAGCACCACTATAAGCGTTTGGGTGGGTGGGTGATACGATTAAAAATTTAACGTATATTGATCAAATAAATGAAGAATAGATATCCATGTTTTATAATAAAAATATAGACGGTTTAAAAATTATGTTTGAAAATAAAATCCATAATCATTTGTTTTTGTTACCTTCTCTTTAATTTATATGTATCTCTACTTTTTTTACTTATATTTGAAAACTGGTATAATACATATTATTGTACACACTTTATGGTGAAGAATCGTGTCACTCGATCCTTAGAAAATGTTATAATAAAAAGCAAAACAACATAAAGCGAAGCTTTCAGTTAGTGAAGCCTTTGACTTCATTCTCTGGCTCAAAGGATGTTTTACTCCACACTTTAAGCTTCGTGCAAATAACATGGGATCTGAATAATGTTAACAGATTTTTGTACGTTACTTTAGTTTTTTTATATACTGTAATTGTAAGTCCAAACAAAAATACAAATCTTTCATTTCATATGCTTTTCATTATTGTATTCCCAAGAATAATATACTTGGATAAAAATCATGCTATCTATTTGTGTATTATTTAAAGTTGAAATAGTTACAAATACTAGTTGGTGTGTTATACTTCATAGACAAGAATGTCTCTGAAATTCTTTCACACTTCTTGTTCTGAAATTGGTCAATTGTTAAGTACCTTAATATATAGGGTTAAGAAAATGTCTGGAATAGATTTATTAGTTTTAAAACTATTGAGAGAAATGTAATGAAACTTTGTCGTTATGTACATGTCCCAATACCAAACGTTTCAATACATTTTACTTGTTTTTCGCATAGCCAGGGCTTAAAACTTAAATTCTTAAACTCTTAAATTCTTAAACTTTCAAATGTAAGCCTACGTCAAGTTGTGCCTCATTTTAAAGGTATTTGTTTGTACCTTACAAAAATCAAACCTGAGATCAAAAGGATGAACCAGTCAGAAAATATAGTCACTCAAAACATTTGATGCCTTATTACTAAATTCTTTTTAGCTATACAGAAATTTATTAAACAGTTTAATGTCCCAGTTATTGAGCATGTTGGTGATTCTTACAAGCGTAATGAGAGACTCCGTTTAAATTTAGCTATGTTATTTAATAAAAATAAAAATTTTTAAATTATTAAAACCTGTTTGACAGTTATTTTACCTTTAAAATAATTTATGAAAATTTATACAATCATTTGTTACGTACTTTTTTTGGAAATGAATTTATTTCCAGTTATAGCTATACGCAGCAATATATGAGAACTATCTTATCATTGTTCTTAAGCACGGTTAGTTATTTGACATTAAAATATTTTAGAGGCTATATTTACTGACTGGGTCATCCTTTTGTCCTCAGATTTACACTTTTCTGTTGCACAAACAAATACCTTTAAAATGAGGTATAACTGAACGTAGGCTTACATTCAATGCTTAAGAATACCTTCATGGGCCATCACCTGGCTATGTGAAAAACAAGTAAAATATGTCTAAATGTTTGGTATAGCGACACGTACATAACTACAAAGTCTCATTACATTCTTTCAATACTTATAAAAATAATAAATATATTCCAGATTTTTCCCCAACCCTGTATAGAATAGCTTAAACATGTAAATTCACTCATTTATTCTTTATATATCAGTAAACAAGTAGCATATGTATAAAAATACTACTAAACACAACTTCCTTCATACCTATTCTTTGAGTTTCTAAGGATGGCTATTGCTCTTCATAAAAACTTAATATCATCAATGGTAATTTCGAGTTTCCGTATCATATACGAACCATTTATTTTATAGTTTAAAGTATTGAAATCCTATATAATAGTTTAATCCATGAATAACAGTGGCCATAGAGTGTTTTTTTTTTTTTTATTTTTCTTTGTTCCTAATATAATTAATTAAAGACTTTATCAACGCACGAGAACAACGTACAAGTCATGTTAAGATGTTATATTTAAATTTGCTTAAACGTTATTTTTAATGCCGTTGAGAATATTATTCTATTTCTACTATATATTTTACATAACTGTATACTCTATTGGTTTCCAGCTCAAAAGCTATGTATATACAGAGCTCCCCCCCCCCATCACCCTTCACTGAGTGACATCTTGTGTTTTTACACCTCTGACCATGTCATATGTCATTTTCGACACAGTTCACATGTCCGGCCCCTATAGTCCAGAGTGTAACACATGATGCTGATGCAACCCTGTCAACCCACCATTAGATAACAATGGCATTAATTAGTGACACACCAACCCCAAGTGTCCATCCTCTGTTAGTGACCCATAAACCATGGAGCAATAGATCAAATGGCCTGAGGCCGACCCTCAGTATGGCGCAATTAGTACCTCGATCAGTGTTGATTAAAAGCTTGTTTGCTCATGACAGTATTCCAATATTTGGATACAAATTTACTGAAAATAAATCTCGTGATTTTAGTCAAGGACGGTATGAATGGCCATATTGAGATAATATTTACAGCATTTCTCCTAATAAAAGAAAACCTGCAAAGGAAATTTTTGTTTGGGATGAATATAACTAACCATTACTCTTTATTTGTTACTTGCTTCTTGAAAAGTGTACTTTAAATCATCAATAGGGGTGTATGTTACCGCATAACGAATGGTAACTCTTGCCCCTATTCCATATTGCAGAGCAAAAAATGGAGGATAAAAGTTTTTATTATCTCTCCCTTCAGTGTTTATCCGTATTTTTGTGATTTTAACAACAACAAAATAAAAACTACGATAAAATTAGACTGATTGACTTAGAGTTTTCCACACTGCTTTACATTATCATTATTAAACAGCACAAAAATAGCCATTAGGTTAGCTTCAGCCATTTCTAAACTAAAAATCTAATATTCTAATCAAAAATTTCTGGTTATCACTAGGATGTAAAGATGTGTATGACATTTTTAATCAGTCTATCAAATCGTTTTTGAATAATTGTTAACTTTGATGTAATAAACATAAAAATAAAGGTAGGGACTAAAAGAAGTGGAATTTGACAAAAAAAGTTGTCTTCATTTTGAAATTCTCAATAGAATATGAACTTTATTGAGAACTAATTCCATTGAAGACAATGGTTTATATTTTTAGTGTAAAATGGAATCGTCAATATTCAAAGGGATATTGAAATGGGACAATGCTCTCATACTTGAGAGGAACGAGAAGAAAAAAATTATTATATTAAATATGGTAGTGTTGGGATGTTCTTAAATTTGCTAATTTAAAGTTTTTTTCTAGTAACTATCGATATATTTATTTTATATATTCTATATGATTGGTTTAAGGGAAGTGTTACTATGAAAATGTCATAAAAACTAATTTCCAAACAATTAATTTTCCATTTTAATATTTATATGTATTTCAATGATGATATACAAGGTGTTGTACAATTGTGTTAAATAACGTTTTTCTATTAAATACATTTGTAGGGATTAAATTTTAAAGTCAAAGTCAAGTAAACAGGCAGAATAACTAAAGGTTAACGCTCGTATAATTCAAAGTTCGCGAGTCCAATCGAAACATGAAGGTGAATATAGCAGTTTTTTTATATTTATTTTTTTTTTATTTTAGTGAAATGTCATTATACATCGCCTTCACTTCGATTCACTTTAAATAAAAAAGAAATAAACATACATGTTTGATTTGATTAAGTCAACGTAATAGAGCATTTTAAAGTTTTGTCTAGTAAGTCTAAAAATATAGTTATCTCAAGATATTTTTCCCACAAAAACATGTTATTTTCATCAAAATGTTAGGATATGAAGAAGCCAAGTCAAGTAGAATTACACGTTCGTAGAACCGGAACCCCTCAAGCTCAAAGCAAACGTCACCTCAGCCTTTCATGAACGTAAATAAAACCGAGTCCTTTTGTAAGGAAAACTTAATTATCCAAGGCTTCCAGCCCAGAACATTTCATCCATAAACTTATACATGTTTTTTTTTTCTTTTTATGTGATATACTTTTGATATTTCAGTGGAGAAATGTTCTCTCTTGTTATTCGAACTAAATGTTTATCATGCGAAATGTCCTCAGTCTAATTATATGTTTCACATTTTAATGAGTGTTCAACTTAAGGCTATTTCCCTAAGCTATTTAATGTATAACCTCAAACACGAAGGAAACTCGGTTCGGAAAATATAACTGACGTATTTAGCTCAGGAAATGTATACAACTAAATATGCATTATTTCCATCTAAAGGTGGATGTTTAATCTTAGTAAAAACATTCACCATTATCTTATTTAGACTTAAAAAGTGTATTGAGTGTTCAAATTAATTACTTTTCCAATAAAGCTTAAGTCTATTGCAAATATTTAACTTAATTCTTAGGCAAGTACAAACTCGTTAGCTTAACTGTATGGCTACGATGCTAAGGCCACCGTCAGCTAAGTCAGTGATTAACGTAAATGAGTTTGAGTGATTTTACTGAGTTATTTGTATTTATTTGTATATTTAACTGTTTATCTAATTAACATATATTGACCATACAACGAATGCCTGTTTAGTGAGTTCCGATAGAAACATAAGTTCAAATCCAATACCTCACTAAATATGTGGACAATAGGTGACTTTTTACTAACTATTTTTACTAATGGTGTGGATCAATACTACGTTATATATTTCAGATAGTAGGTGAGCTAATATCTCTGTACGTTAATTGGTGGGTAGGTAAACACCCCTTTACGTGCATTGGTAGCAGGGAGAAAATATCACTCTAAGTGCATGGGTGAGCGGACGGGTAAAAACCACAATACGTGTATTGGAGGGCGGGTGGGTCACCATTGTACTTGTATGGGTGGTTGATGGGTCATACCTCTATGAAATTTAGGTAGTTAGGAAATGCTTGACATTCTTTCTTCCCGTTTAAAAGTTTGGCAACTAGATTTATAAAAACAGTCTTGTATATAAATGAAACGTTGTGTAAAAATTTCAAGTGAATCCATTCACTACTTTTCGAGTTTTGTGTACACAAACAAACGGAGGTACACAATTTATCACACTTAGATTAAACCATTGTTATTGCTAAGATAAAAACTTTGTGTGTGGTTTAACTAAAATAAATTAAACATCAAAGCTCAAAATTAAAATTAAAATCAAAATTAAACATATGCTCAGACCAATTTCATCCAACATATGAATTTTCTTTTCTTTTCAAGATTATATTATTATGTCTTCACACCTCAGTGGTGCAAGCTCCACCCTTGTGAATATGACTAAATTTACCCTTATCAAAACAATATATTACAAATTAAGATCTGTTTTTACGTTACGATATTTAAAGATACATAGTTGAATTTAAATGTAAAATTTCTGGCCCAGACAGTAAAAATACTAGCTCATACATCTGTTCGCGCGCAAGCACAAGATGAACGTCACCTCAACCGTTCTTGAAGGTAAATATAAACAAAACGTTAGTTTGTGAATAAAGTTAACTATCCAAAGCTTCCAGCTTGGGACATTTTATAAAACAGCAGACACACTTGTTTTCCTCTCAGGTGGAAATTATTTCCTCGTCAAATCTTAGCCATAATCTTTCCTCACTATTAAAGATTTATTCTATCCTTAATGTGCGGGCTTGTCATGAAGAAATTCTATTCTTAGTTAAATTGTTGTATGTTTCAAAATATGTTCTGGCTGAATTTTTGCTGTTTTATAAGTAAACTAAGGGACACCCCTGCACGCTTCGCGTGCCAACACTGACGCTCGCTGCGTTCGATACACCTTGGCTTTCGGGAATCGGCAAATACTTTTGACTCCAAATAATGGTAGGCAACTCGTATAGTGTAAAATCACAATATTATATTTATTTACAGTATCTCACTCACACTACTTGCGTTGCTACCTATTTATTAGCAGCCTATATGGTATTACTTAGCCTATTTCAAACGTGTTCATTTAATTTCTTTTTGTTTAACATCTGAAGATTAAACTCATAATATAATATTAAAAATGTATTAATAGTGTAATGTTAAGCATACAAAATAAACATGTTTATTAATTTACAAGAAATGTTAATAATTTACTAAAATAAACCCAATGTTATCCTTAAGAACAATCTTTTAAGGGCGGTTTCTACCCATTAGGAGTACTGTACTTTATCAAGATTCAAATACTTTAGTTCTCCTATTTGAGACCTAAAAAACCGTGTACAACATTTCAGCTCTTAAATGAGAAATTGGAGAATTAGTGATGAGTGAGAACTTTTACTTTTATAAATATAGCCTAAATAGAGATAGAGATAGTAATTATTTATAGTAAATTTCTCACTTAACTTAGATTAATTTTCTCAGAAATATATTCTTTACAATTTATGCTTGAAGATCATTTAACTAACGTATTGTATGTGAAACGTAAAAAAAGCGTGATATAATGTTCTTATTTCATAATTAATCCCAATGGGTGATTGTCGCAAGAGGCGATAGTTAATTTATGCAACCATACGTCAGACTACTTAGGCTGTAAGCCCCTCCCCCCTTCAGTGACTTCGACTATAAGCTGGCCCGGGCTCTTTACCATTAGGGGCTATAATCTCTGACTTAACCATCCACAAGGCTGATAATGAGACAGTTTTCGGGCCTAGTGCGCAGTGGTGTAATCCAGCTTCCTAAGACAAAGTGATGTGGAGATTTTAGGCGATAGGTTCTATTCTCGGTCCTCTTAATACCGACACGGCATCCACTCAGTGGTTACCATCGACAATAATAGTAGTATAAAGTAGTAGAGAGGTTTGGGGTGTTCACGTTGGATGATAGTTAGGGCTTTGATTTTGGGTAGAGAAGAGAACTTGTCAATTTGCTGAAAATCAGACCAATACTTTGTGGCTTGAAATCCACGAAAAAGCTGTTATGTCCCTAAGTTGATTAGTTACTGTGCTATTGAAGGGCAGTAGATAATATCGGTGTCTTAGTTGCTAATATGGAATAATAACTAAACAATCCCCGCTTATGTTTTACTAGAATTATTAGTACTAAAAAACCGATCATTTGGAAAAATATACGAGATTTTATAAAATATACATTAATAAAATATAAATTACAAATAGTCAAGGTTCTCTGAGTTAAGCTACTACGTTGCTTACTAAATTAGAATAAAAAGATTTAAACGTAAATAACGTAGCCAAAAAATAATGAACATCACAACACGTTTTTTAACATACATGAATTTGGACCTATTCCGCTAATTCATTACAACTTCTTTTTCCATTTCTTCACTACCACTTCTTTTTTATCATAATTACGGTTAGGTTAGGTGGCTACTAAAGTTGATCACAAACTGGTAAATCCAATGATTGACTTACCGCCGAATGCGCTCTCCGTGTGCAAGTTCTGGGAAAGCGATAATAAAAGGATAAGCCAGTGATGTCGGATTTTTAGCAGATAAGGAATAATACAGTGAGCGTAAAAATAAGTGGGTATCAGATTTTAGAGCAATATAATATGTATCAAGTGGTACTGAATTAACGGAAACAAAAAAGTAGTGGTAGTGAATTAACGGAAAAGAACCATGAATTTTTATAAACAGAACCTTTGTATAAAGTTATTTATAATGCGAAATTGGCTGGATTTAATAAGCATATATAGTAAATATGATCAAATATTTTAAAGCCAAAATTCTTTACTACTCCGATACCCAAAATAATTTGATCCGAGAATAAAAGAATCAGTTCTGTGGAAATGTACCACACTTCAGTGAGCACGAATCAAAGTAGAACTGATCCAAACCCAACACTCACCAGGTGGAATTCACTCTTTCGAAGTAAACTAGTATAAACTGAATTATTGTGTCATCAGATTGTATAGTGTTCTAATTAAATTATAACTAGTATAAAAACCGTAACACAGTAAATATACATGCCAGAACAACTATTGTCAATTGAATTACTGGTTTATAAATTTTTTTTTTCAAATAAAGTTCCCGAGATAAAAAGGAAAATACCAACCAAAAATCATGTCAATGTCAAACCCTGTGAGGGCCAATTTAAAGAGTAAAATAGATATTTTATTTATAGCTAAATAATAAAATCTGATATTAGCTTATAATAACGTAAGAATAGAAGTAAATAATTACATTAAACTTTTTAAAGGTGTGTATTTTTTGTCATTGCATTTCTAAAATCACCCCAAAATGTCTTTTGTTTTGTCTATTTACATAAGCTTACCTCTTATTCATTTATTTATTGTTTTTCTTTTATATTTAGAAATTTTCTCGATTGGCACAGTTTAAACAACAATGAAAAACTACTGATTTTATAAATGTGGTTCTAGCTGTAGGTAGTTTGTCCCATTGTTTTTTTTTTCATTTTTTTATTTTGATAATAGAGTAGAGACTGATGAGAAGTTCCATTAGGAATCCGAATATTGCTATATTTCATTTAATAAATCTCCCTACCTGACGTGAGCGTGGCTCTTGAGTGTAGTACTGAAACGCGGTGTTCCCAGGACAATTGCGTTTGACATGCGACAGACAATAATTATTGCTGCAGTAGAAGTCCTCTTGAAGTGGCATTTTGTAATTAGCTCAAATAGCAATACAATATAAAAACATATAAGTAATACTATAAGAATAATCCATAAAATATAAGAAAATAAAATGTAAAAGATACCATGAACTGTAAAAAGCTCCACAATTATACTCAAATTCACAATATCAATCAAGTAGGTTATGATATAAAACAAGAGTCTTTATAGAACTTAAATTTGGCAACAATTCAAGAATTGAAGGTTTTGCTATGTTCCCCAAAACCATATTATAGAATAAATTTTGTCCTATATATGCTTATACATGAACGTACATGCAAACACGTTCCTTTCCATTACGCATGACAAAACCACATATGTAATTTCTTAGCAATAACAACACATTGCAAACAACTACATTTACCCAGATATGCTTGCTAATAAACATCCATTTAATTTAGACCTATTCTGAAAATTATACATTTACATGGCAGTGTTAATCATAACGGCAATGCACTAATGTCGATTTGCAATCGGGACATAGTTACAGCTGAATAGTGTCATTTACTTGACATAGGTTGGACGTGGTTAATTGGAGCCTATAAATATGAACATTAGTAATAAATAAATCTTTATATAAACGTGCACTGGACTATTTTGAATATGAACTTTGGTAAATCTCTTTTGATTAGTTTTCCGTCAATAATGCACTCACAGTACTTAATACAGTATGTTCATTTCTGGCTATGAATAAAAATTATCTATACGTAAACTATGTGATATTAAAATGAATAACTTGTTTTTGTGATGTTTATAGGGTTGTTTATGTCTGGAAGGCAGCTTGCTTTAATTATTTTCAAATATTATTTAAAGTTAAAAGTTAAAGTTCGTCTTATTTTACCAGGCAAAGTTGGGGCTAAGAAACCCTCTCTAACACTTAACGTGGGGACCAACGTCTTTACGTGACTCCCGAACCACGGGAGTGGCAGGGCAAAAACTATTTTACTTGTCTTATCGGGTATCGAACCAGGACCGATTGCGTGTCAAGCCATCGCCATAGCCCTTTAGCTACGGCCGCTCCATGACATTATTTTTATGTTATGGAATCTAATAACACTTATCTAAACTACTTGTTACTTCATGCTATCCTTATTTCATTTCTAAACAGAGGTTCAATTAATTTATAAGTAAATAATATGAAGTGTGTCATATTTTTTTTAATTTTATAATATTAACACCTAACTAAAAAATACTTTAGGAGGACCAGTGGGTCAATACCACTGTACATGTATGGGTGGGTGGGAGGGTCAATCATCGGGCATAATAATAAAATTATCGGATATGATTTGGATATAGTATGAACATTAATCAGCTTTCACAGTAGCACTTTTTCAGGATATTTATTTTAATTTTTTAAATGTAGGTAGGTCATAAATGCTTGAAATGCCCAATTTCCATGTGCAATTTTAGGAAATAAATATATAAAATTACTTGTGTATAAGTGTGATGATATACAAAAATTTCAAATGAATCTATTCGCTACCTTTCAAGTTTTGTGTACCCAAATATATGAAATTGTATATACAGGGTGAATAAAAAGTAAATTGCTCCCTCCCATAACTTTTTTGGTAATCTCCCTATACACAAAAGGCTACACTAGTTATAGTTATCAAGTTTTTTACCTTCAGTGGAAATGGGGGTACAGTAACTCAAAATTTTCAAATAGCCTTATAATATATCATTTTAAATTTGTTGTATAGCCAATAAAAAATCTATTTCAATATTTGAAATCTGACCACTCTACAAGAAATGGCAGCCTCTTAGAATGTTGACCCTTTAGGAAAGGGGGTGTGGGGAGCTCATAAATTAAAAAATACACTTAAAGATTTAAAGTCAGACTAATCTACAAGAAATAGCCGGCCCAAACATCACTGACCTTCACTGTGATTCGCAACGTATTTAACAAACATTTTTGTAAATATTATTTCAAAATTTCAAACATTAAGTGTATTTGTATTGGCTAACCAAGATTTTTAAATAATATGTTACGAAACTATAAGTGCTATTTGAAAATGTTCAGTAACTTCCCACCTTATTTTCCCTGATTGTAAAAAGAATTTAGGGGCTACCATTTCTTTTAGAGGGTCCAATTTTGAATCTCTCAGTGTATTTGTTATATACTAACCAAGAGCTTTGAAATGATATGTTATAAGACTATAACTGCTATTTGATAGTATTTGAAGTTACCCAACCCCCTTTCCCCTGAGTGTCAAACATTTAAAAACTGGCAATATTATTATGGACCTTTGTATCTATTAATATTGCTGCAAACATATTTTACACATCCGCAACACAAGTTAAAGAAGGGAGCGCAACACAATATTCAATCACCTGTATATAGATAGATAGATAATGATGTAAAATATATTTTCATTATTTTTTCAACATGAGTTCTGTTAAATATGAAATTTTGCTTACGTATTATCACATTAAATATGCAATATCAATAATAAATATAAATAAATTATCTTAAAATTTGTTTTTTTATAGTTTGTTATAGCTCATTAATTGTATTTTCTTTTTAATCAAAGTAAAGCAGGAAAGCCGATAACTGGCTGGCATATAATTATGTTGACCCAACATAATGCAAGAAAAGCAATTTTGAAAATGTTATATTTGCTATAAGCACTACACAATAGCCTGAACGCATTGTTGTCAAATTGGTGTTGTTGGAGTTACTTTATAATCAGATAGGCTCTACTGAATGAATAGGCACGATAGGGCAGTAATGATAGAAACTCATGAACTAGCTCAATTACCATTGAGAGCAATAATCAGTAATCTGTCACATTATGAGAGCACAAACCTCTACTATTGCTGTAATTGCTGAATTATGTACTGCATAATGTGTAACCATAAACATGTATAATATTTTACGACTGTTTTATTTTGTTTTATTTTTATAATAATCGTTGTTTATATTTCTTTAACCTCTAAATAGTCACAATGATTATATAATTCTATGATTCACAGCTAATCCTTTTCTCGTAACAATTAAATTCTTATCTACAAATTGATACAATTAATTTTGCCAAGATTGGTCTTACATGCTGATCTAAAGCTAACGTAAAAATATGCAATATTTTTAATAATAGTCCTCCAAGGCTGGCCTATTTGAGGTATTTAAAATCATATCAATATATTTAAAAACTGAGTAAAGGATTATTAGTCAGTAAAACACGTATATAAATACTAATGCTAAAAACATATATGTTCAAATATGTTACATAAATTGTCAATAACCTGATTAAAATTCATATATCCGCAGCCTAATGCACGTGCTCGACTCACATAACAAAATATGAATTCAATGTAAAAATCACATTAAATCCATGCCCAAACACGCAGACCTCACACGTGCCCAAAACCACAGATTTATTTTGTGGTGATGTTAGAGCTTAATTATACATTTTAGGAGGGCTTTTGACATGTATAGTTAGGATACATTACTTTCATGAATTTAAGTAAAAACAGTGATTATAAATCGATTTATATCAATTTAAAATAACTTAAAATAGTGAATTTAAATTTATTCAAATCAACATAAAATCACTGCATCTACTTACAAATATGAAAATATTAATTCGACATGTGTATGTCATAAGCATTACAACAATACCAATTCATTAATTATACGACATATAAAAGCCAAGAAAACACTGTTTAAGGGAATTGCTAAGAACTTTATTTCTAGACAAATTAAAATTCACACATATGCATGATGTAAACGTCCATCCCACCCACATACATTTAATATAGTAACTGGAATGGTATTTTACATGTTATATAATTTAGCGAGCCCATGGCCGAGCGGTCTAAGGCGTCAAAACTTTGAGCTTGGGTTTGAGATAGCGCTGGTTCGAATCCGGCCTAGACTGCAAATATTTAACAGTAATATTAACCTTATACTGTACTGGTTCACCCCCTTACTCTGTCTGAATAAATTCCTCACACAGATCAACCGTCTATGAGGAATGGGCACAGGAAGGTTAAGAAGGAGATCGGCCTCTTCTTAAAACAATGTTAGGCCGTATGCGTGTGTATTGTAAGTGGAAGAGCTGGCAATCTCATTCATGATACGAGTTGTTCAGGGTCATTATGAAAAATTCAAAATCTTAGAACTGACATACTAACCAGCTCTATACACACATTACCTCTAGAAAAGTAATTTCCTTTTTAAAATTGATTTTTTGTCATTGCCGGATATTCCATAATTTCACAGGGTAAATTAACTGGGTTTTAACTGTCTAAATAATTTCCGATTATTTAATACATTTTAATAAAATCACAGAGATAATATTTAAGGGCTAAATAAATATTATTTTATAAAATCATTATAATATTAAGTGGTGGACAATGTTAATAAGAGATTTTTATTTTACTCTAGGTGCATTATTAGCGTTATAAAACTATACTAATATCTCATTTTAATACATTTACGATCTTTTTATTTTCCTCGTTTGAAATAAATCTTATCCTATTCTAGCTAATCTTATTTTTATTACATACACCTCATATAAATGAAACAATTCTTTGTCCCCTACACATAAATATTTCCAGCAAACGTATATACTTTATTGATCTATATATCGTTATTTGGGAAAACAGATATCATTCACGTAAATCTCTTTGATTTTTTTTTAAAGACCTACAACTATCCTATTTGAGGTATTTATAAAATAACATGTGAGATATATATCGCTAGATTATATATTTAAACTTAATTCAATGTTATTGTACTGCTCGATAGGACATTTTTAACAATATTTATTAGCCCATTTTATCTTTGGCTATGTTAACCTTTTTAGGATTGTAATGTTATTTGAACTATAAAACGGTCAATACAAGCAGAATATGTAATAAAACAACCTATCCTTGGTAGTTATTATTTTGTTAAGGAAATTATATTTTACAATACAGCAATATTTAGTATAATAAACTTATAGTACAATAATATCATAGAACAATAAGGTATTATAATTTTCATAATAACAGACGCTCTGTTGGGGTGTGGAATTTATGCTGATGCTGGAAGCAGGTAAAGCATAAAGATAATGGTCACCCCCTTACATTCCACGTACGGTATCCACACGACTTTGGGGTTGTAACAAAAATATGTAAATAGTAATATGTATACAATTTAGCATTATGAATCAAAATTGTTTTTTTTTTTATGCTACGCATAATTTTAATTAACATTTATTTTTTGAAGGATAAGCCGATCTTCTTGTTATTGATACCCTAACCATTCCTCATAGACTATTGATCTGTGCGGGGAACTTACAAGATAGAGTAAGAGGGAGAACCACTACAGTAGAAGGTGAATATTACTGATAAAAACTCCCAGTCAAGGCCGGAATCGAACCAGCGCTATCTGTAATCCAGGCTCAAAGTCCTGAAAACTTAGACCGCTCGGCCATCTGCTCATACTGTAATGTAGAAATAACAAAATAGAAAAATTACCATAAAGTTTAAACTAAACATTTTATTTTATTTTTTTATATTATATTATAATAATTTCATGGTTCACGATATATTCAGTCATATGGGTTTTTCAACTATATTTACTATGTTTCGCAACAATTTGATAAGGTAAGAGAAATTCAACCTTTAATAATTAATTGTTAAATTCTATTACATATTTTATTATATAACTTGATGTTTATTCTATCCGATCTTTGAACATTTTTTATGTCGAATGTTCAGTTTTACTCGATGTTAAAGATCGGTAAGTTTAAAGCGTGTATCTGATTTGCGTTTTTAGATGAATCAATTATAATTTTCATAAAACGTATGATTAGCCATATGCTTATCAGGTACATTCTTTAGTATATTACAACATACAATCAGTTATGGTTAGGAATACTAAGATTTCCTTAAGTATTATTTTAGTAGTGGTTTAAAATAATAGTACCGTGTTGTCTTCTAATTTCTTAATCACTTATATTCTCGTGGTATTGTCTAAAGTCCACCCTTATCTTTTATAGGCATCTTAATTTTTACAACATTTATTCCATTAAACATATACCCATTCGAAATATGTTTCTCATTTACTTGTTCAAAGATGAATAACTTATATCCAAATGTGCAAGTCGATAACATTCCTGTAAATCACAGAATAAAATATTACAGTCCCAACTCTTTATGCAACTCATATCATATTGTAATAAATGGTGTAATCATATATATATATATATATATATATATATATATATATATATATATATATATATATATCATGCTATATATATGAGTGGAGCATGAGTGGAAGACGGAATATTTATATTTCCATCGTATAAAAGTTCCACGTTCCTTCATTCCTAATGGTACAATGTTATTTTAAACATCATGATCGTAACATGCACATTGTTAGAGTAAGGTCGGTTACATTTAACCGATTTGTAAAATCGATAGCTCGGTCAGATGTTTAATTAAAACCGAAGCATTACGTTACATAGGTATTAATTACTGACCCACATCTGGGCTTAGTCAAACCACTGCTCTGTGTTAGTTTAGACTAAACCTATTATGACTCTGATTAGGTTTTAGTGATTGATTATATCTTTGTAACTAATCATGTATGTAACGCAATTAAATACACGTACGTTAACTTGACAAAGAAGGTTTAGACGTTTGTCTGTGTTTTAATCCTCTAAAAATATTTACGTTTAAAATTACCCTGTTTTCGTATAAAGAGGGGGAGGGTTACTGTAAAACATCAATGTTTTAACTGTACCTAATGGATTTCTATATAATTTTTGTGTATGATATGTATATCATATGTGTACAGATCCTTCGACAGGGGAATTACTAATATTCCCATATCCAGAACAACTAGGGAACCTACAGTTTATCCTTCAATCAGAGCCACATAGTATTGACCCAACTGTTGGTTGACTCACAACTAATTCCCAATCCTCCCCTATTTTTAACATTAAAATACTGGTAGCCCACCGAGCATGAGTGTTTTTTTGCAAGCAACTCGCCTGCCCGGTCACTGGTGGTAGTTCATAAGTCTTAAGCCTGTTGTCCTCTGGTTTTGTTAGAGAGAGCTTAATTTCCCAAATTACCTGGAAAAATAAGGCATCCTATCATCTTTGAATCCTCCTACCATGGTAACGGTAGGAGCCAGTGGCCAAGTGGTCTAAGGCGTCAAAAAGTACCTGAATTAGATATAACACAGGTTCGAATCTAGGCCTTCACTGTGGGTTTTATCAGTAATATTCACCTTTTTCTGAATCAGTTCTCCTCTTAATTTTGTCTTATGAGTGTCCCACACATATCAATAGTGTATGAGTAATCGATAGAGAAAGGTTCAAGAGAAGATCGGATTCTCCTTAACAAAAGTTCACATTTGTTAACACTCCAGAATTATCTGGTAATGCCACAGTATATCAACCATTAAGAGGACATCGCGATGTTTTTTTCAGAAACAAAACAATTAAACAACACGCCTTTAGTTAAAATAAATATACATCTTTGAGATCGAACGTGAAATTCCTTTATTTCATCAATTTTAAACTTCTCTTGAAATTTACAATCATTATCAATAAATGTCCATCGACACTTACTAATTTCTCGTGGTATTTACACATTTTAAGATTTGATGTACATTTTTTTAAGGTAAGGAATAAAGATTCTAGAGATTTTAAGTATATATGATGTGTATAAAGAAAAAGCTGTCCTTAAACAAAGAAGTAAACATCCTTGTACTGTACGTGAGACCCATTGGCCGCGAGCCTATGTAAATCCCTCTACAGTCTCTCGCGAGAGTAAATAAAGCAACGTTCCTTTGTGCACGGAACTTCATTATCCAACGCCTACAGGTTGGAAGATTTTCAGCTACAACCGTGTTTTCTTTTTCTCTCAAGGTGCAAAATATTTTCGCGTTGGATACAAATAATATTTAGACTGTTAGTTGCATTATCGTAAATTAAACATATTTTAGATCCACGGTAAACTTTGCCACGGTAATCAAACAAATATTCTATATTTAGATAATCCTATATTAGATAACCTCTAATCCAGACAAATCTAAAGTGATGAGTCTTAGCTCTAAGTTTTGCTTCTCTCAACAATAGCCTATTATAAGAACTAAGGTTTTCATTGAAGTATATGTTACTTAGCTTAGCCCTTCTTCCATTTGTTAGCCAAAGGTCTCTCGAGGTCCTGGAGAAAAATTGGACAATAATGGTAGCTGCCTTTCCATCCCTTCTGGCCTGTAGACGATGTGCCTGGTGTATGTCTGTAGAACGAAAATCCACATCAATGTCTTTGGCTATCTTCTTCAGCACAACTCCAATGTCTTCCTGTCTAAGGTCTCCTTCAAGCTTCACTCCCTGGATTTCTAGGTTAAGCCTTCGTCCATACTGGTCTAGCTCTGATAGCTCATAGTTAAGCTTGTTAACTGTCTCCTTGTGCTTTAACTCGTTTGCCTTCAGGGATTCAATTTCAGCTGTCATATCTTTATTTTCTTTTCTGAGTTGGACAATTTCTTGCATTAAAGCATCATATTTTTCAGAGAAAAAATTTACAGCAGATTCAATGTTATTAATCTGTTCTCTCATTTCATAAAGTCCATTTACCTTGGCCAAAATCGATTTCATTACTTCTGTATTGCTAACCTCGTCATTGGCTTCAAGGTTATGTTCACGTTCAGTATCCTCTTCTTCAGCCTGAGATTGAGACCCTTTCTTGGCTTTTCGGCAAGATGAACATGCCCACTGAGACTGTTTATTAGGTCCCATAGAATTCCAAGTTTGCCTCTTTATGCTACACTTGTCGTAGTGAAATCCATTACAGCAGGTGCAACACGTAGCATAGTGTCCATTCTTGGGAAGTTTCTCAGAGCAGCTGCCATAAATTTCTTGTGCCTTAGACCCCATATCAAAAATAATAATTTAAACTCACTATAAGACTAATTTGCAAGCTTAAAATACTTTCAAAATACAACAATTTACTATCAAATGTGGGACGCTACAGTAAGGCTGTCTGCCCAAACAAACTGCCACAGAGTATCCAAAATATTATTAAACATATTAATAAATTATAAGTTTAATTAATATAATATAATGTAAGAGAATACTGAATAGTCCTAAGCCACTTTTTGTATGAAAGGCTTTTGTACAGTTAATCAATTATTTTTAATATTAGTATATATATACATACATACATATATATATATATATATATATATATATATATATATATATATATATATACACACACTAAAATTAGTTTAGAAATATAAGATGCTATATTCGTCAAACACAAACATCACAGATTGTATTTACATTTCCACAAGTTGTGTATTCAGCAGTTACTTCAGTTCAGTGTGCAATCTGAAACAGGCCATGACCACTTGACAGGACTTCTTGCGTGTAACTAATGAGTCCAAGTTAGCTCTAAAGGACTCTCGGCCACTTGAAAGAATCACTTCCAGTTCCTGGAGTTCCTGGTTTCTTTGATCTCACCACAACCCCACACGTACTTTGCCAAGAGGCATTTGAATATCAAGTTAGGTTTCTGTGAATACCCACTTCATTATTGTCGAGAATTGTGGTTTTAGTATTTCATGAAAACTCCTAAATAAACATAAGGATTTTTGTTACAAATTAAGGTTTAAGATATGAGTCTATGTTCAAAATTAGAACATTTCCTTAAAGGTTCAATTTTAATAATTTGTATCGCTTTTAAAACATTTTCCTTGTTAAAATAACAACAATTTTATAAAAACCCTTATTGAGTCATTAATTTATAAGATTATAGGTTTATTTAAAACAGATTCCAATATAAAAACACTTAAACTTTATCAATTATTAAGAAGTAGTTGTACTTCTTATAACAATGCCCGGATATATTATCAACCATAACGATGGCCATGGTAAGTTGACTTAAATCAACTATATTTAGGTTCCTATGAGCACTCTGAGAAAAGGTAATACGATGTTTCAGTAAAGATGATGCAGACAAAGTAGTGTTGTTGAAAACCTCAGGTAGTTTTGTACACAGTTCTTTACAGACTCCTCCATATTTAGTTTTGTCACCCTAATGTTTTCAGTAATTGTCCATCTTTTACTTAGGAAAGGCTGGTGGTGACAAAGTGTTATTGTTGTTGTATACATGTAGTAGATCAGACAAACCGTTCTTTACAGACCCCTCCGTCGTTATTTCTGTCACCCTAAGGTTGTAGCTAATTTACCATATTGTGACATATAGAGTGGCCTCCATCCTGGGAACCGGTGATGCGAAAGTAATGGATGGGTCGCTGACCACCTGCCCTGTTTGTTTACAACCTTTGGGGCACAATGGCTTACGCATGAACGCCCCTGCCTCGTCAATGGACTTCTAGACTTTTCTCGGTTGACGAACTAGCTCTGTCACGGAACTTCGGGCGCGGAAATTCAAGAAGCTTCTAGATGGAGACCTGCAGGTGATATATACGGCCCGGATACCAGAGTCAGTCAGTCAGTCAGTCAGTGAGCCTAGAGCCTACAGCCTACAGCCCGGGTGTTTGCGGCGACAGTGAGCGAGTTCTACAGTGCGAGTGAAGTGTCCGTGTATAATGAAGTGGTCTACGGAGAAGTTACCGGTGAGTGGTTCGTTGTGGGGATCAACGAAGGAGCAGTGCGGTACTTGTGGACGACTTCTGAAGGGACACTGAAGAAACTGTGAGTTAACTGTTAGCATTGGACTGTAGGTAGTAGGGAATCTAGTAAAGTCACTTCGTAGTCAGTAATTGTAAATAATAGTAGGAAATCTAGTAGAGTCACTTTATAGTTAGTAATTGTAAATATTAGTAGAGAATCTAGGAAAGCCACTTTATAGAGCTAGGAATTGTAATTAAAAGAAGGGAATTTAGTAAAGTCACTTTGCAATTAGTAGTTGTAATTGATTGCCATTTATTGATGCCATCTAAGATTGTAAATATAAATTAGTTTAACTGTAACAGTAGGCCTAATAGTAAATTGTACTTTTCACAATAGTTTAAAATTAAGGAAATAACCCATTTAATTGCAATAAGTTAATTTTATATATTCAATAAATTTAGTAATTGTTTAGTATATCGTGTTGCTTATTTGTAAAACCCACATAGTGATTAATTATTTATAAATTAGGACGTAAAAAACTCGGCCCTGCGGGCCTCGCCAGGGGGCAAGCCCCCTGGACCCCCGGATCTTTTTGCTTAGAGCCTACGGCTAAAATTCAAGAAACATGGAACATGCTTTAGCTGCACTTTTTCTGTTTGCTGGCTCCTTTTTAATAATTTCTGCAAATGTATTTCTCCGAAAACAACGAATTTTAGATTTCATGTAAGGAATTACATAAATCTAAAATTACATAAATATAAACATATCTTAAAAATATAAATATATCTTTACTTTTTAAATTTTATTGTTTCGCGGCTCAGGTTCTTACTCACGCGATGACTCATTACCACCTTGAAAGGAAGTTAATTATTATCTTATATAATCCTATAGACACAAAATGGATTCTCTAATTAGGACTTAATTTTGTATATTTTTAACAAGAGTTGTCATGGAAACTAAAGATGTACTTTGATGAACGCTTGCAAATAAAATCATTATTGAAGTCAACACTGATATGTCATTGTGTTTTCATGGTTACGCGTCACCTTCCCGCGTCACCCTCCCGCGTAACGTTTTCAGGCAGTTAGGTCAAGACTAAAGCATGTTCCATGCTAAAAACGTCACAATATGTTACTCAGTGAAAGCTGGTGGTGACAAAGTGTTATTGTTGTTGTATAACACGTAGTAGATCAGACAAACGTTATTTACAGACTCATTCGTCCTTATTGTTGTCACCCTAAGGTTGTCACAAATTTATCATCTGTTATCCAAGACTGGAAGTGACAAAGCGGCGTTGTTCTACATACGTAGTAGATCAGACATACGTACTACATACATTTTAAATTAAATAATAATCCAGAATGTGATGGTTCTAAACACAGTTGACCAATGACTGTAGTTCTCAACACAGTTGACCAATGCCTGTAGTCCTCAACACAGTTGATCAATAATGTAGTCCACAACACAGTTGACCAATAATGTAGTCCTCAACACAGTTGACCAATAATGTAGTCCTCAACACAGTTGGCCAAGAACTGTAATTCTCAATACAGTTGACCAAGGATTGTAGTCCTCAACACAGTTGACCAAGTACTGTAGTTCTCAATACAGTTAACCAAGGACTGTAGTCCTCAATACAGTTGACCAAGTACTGTAGTCCTCAACACAGTTTACCAAGGACTGTAGTCCTCAACACAGTTGACCAAGTACTGTAGTCCTCAACACAGTTAACCAAGGACTGTAGTCCTCAACACAGTTCATCAAGGACTGTAGTCCTCAACACAGTTGACCAAGTACTGTAGTCCTCAACACAGTTAACCAAGGACGGTAGTCCTCAACACAGTTGACCAAGTACTGTAGTCCTCAACACAGTTAGCCAAGTACTGTAGTCCTCAACACAGTTGACCAAGTACTGTAGTCCTCAACACAGTTAACTAAGGACTTTAGTCCTCAACACAGTTAACTAAGTACTGTAGTCCTCAACACAGTTAACCAAGGACTGTAGTCCTCAACACAGTTGACCAAGGACTGTAGTCCTCAACACAGTTAACCAAGGACTGTAGTCCTCAACACAGTTCATCAAGGACTGTAGTCCTCAACACAGTTGACCAAGTACTGTAGTCCTCAACACAGTTAACCAAGGACGGTAGTCCTCAACACAGTTGACCAAGTACTGTAGTCCTCAACACAGTTAGCCAAGTACTGTAGTCCTCAACACAGTTGACCAAGGACTGTAGTCCTTGACACAGTTTACCAATAATGTAGTCCTCAACACAGTTGACCAATAATGTAGTCCTCAACACAGTTGGCCAATAACTGTAATTCTCAACACAGTTGACCAAGGACTGTAGTCCTGAACACAGTTGACCAAGTACTGTAGTCCTCAACACAGTTGACCAAGGACTGTAGTCCTCAACACAGTTGACCAAGTACTGTAGTCCTCAACACAGTTGACCAAGGACTGTAGTCCTCAACACAGTTGACCAAGGACTGAAGTGCTCAACTATTAGTAACGTATTCACAGATCAAGGCCAAAGGCCGAGTCATCACAAGCTTAGCGACTGACTGGGTTGGCACGTGAAGCGTGCATGGGTGTCCGTTAGTATAATTTTATGGCAGACATTTAATTTAGCAGGCATTAAAAATTAAAAACTAAATTACCTTATATACCATCGTGAATTGGACGACAAAGACGGTCGCCACAAGTTCCCAACTCGAGGAGATCATCCCGGTGTTACGTAACAGTAGCAATAGTTAGTTCTAACTAGTCAATTAGACTAACTAGCCTCCAGCCTTGGTTAGTGGTCTAGGTAATCCAGCTAACAATGGTCAAGCTGACCGACAGATCACTTTCAATATGTTGCAATTAGTGTCCATTAACTGTGTGGTTCAAATTGCACATCCTCGTACATGTTCCATTTTTTAAATCAGAAAGTATTCCTGTAAATATAGTATCTATGTAAACAGCGTAAAACTTCCTTTAGGATTAAAAACTGCAATGTTTCTCTGTTCCATAGTACCTATAAAAGAAAACTGTAGGTATCATGCGCATCTCCAATGACGCCACGTTGGAGAAGTGACAGCTGGTTAAAATAACAAAATTACTGTTCTAATTCTCGTGATTGCAATTCTAGCTGATAAATGGTAATAGCATGGTTAATAGTTAGTTGAAATATTCCACGTGATTGGTGGATATACGTACCAGTACTTATTGATATAACAAAATCAGCTGATTTCACTCATATGACGCCACAATATATGGCGTAACCTCGTTGTGTTACCTACCGTCTGTTAGGAATTAACTACTAATTTGAGAAATGTGGAACGCAGCAAATTTGTTCAAAATAAATATAGTTTTTCCACAAGTTCAAATTTAATGTGAATTCATCTTTGCGTTTTGCTATAGTTTAAGTGTCAACTATTTTATTATTTGTATAATTTGTTACTTTTTTCATGTTCATTTTAACTATTTGTATTTTTACTTTGCTAAATTGCTAAAGTAGTCAAATTTAATTGGTTCCTTGGCATACAAATTTAGTATGAATATAAAACTATTACGACTTATATTTGATTAATTAATAGCTGTTTGACCTTGATGAAAGTCGTTTTTATATTGGTTTGTAATTGGCATAGTAGGGAGAAGACGCAAGAGGTGTGACAGCCTCAGAAAAAAATTGAAATCGAGGTCCCTGCAAACGCCTCAGGGCGTTTGCATACCCTGCAATACATACATAATTACCACTAATGTAATTATGTACGAATACATAGCAATAATTTCTATGCAATAATTTATCCTTCAGGGTTTGGAGTGGAATATTGGTAGAGGCTGACAAAACTGCTGACCCTGCCATCTACACAGATAAATGATTACACTTATATTTTCACGAGAAGGAGCGGCTGATTGGATGCGTGGTAGTACGGGAATACATTGCGCATGCACTGATATATGGCCGCTCTGCTCACAGGCCCAGTCAGTGGCGAGTCTTGTTAAGTAAACTATTTACCAGCTATTCCGAAAACATTCGATTATTTGTTTATACGTAACATAGGAATGAACTAATCCTTTTAAATACAGAGAAAAAGTTATTAATTTGAATTCAGGGTGGTGTGTGTCAGCCAGATAAGTTGACGTGCTTAGATTACAGCCGGCAACGGGTGACCGGCCGTAAATTACCAATAGAGTAGTAGTGAATGGCAATAATGAGCTGCTTTGTCTTACCACTTTCTCCTTGCTCCTGTGTGACCCGCTTTTTCACATTCAATTTGTCCCTTCTTGACACCTCAAGTTTCTACATCTCAACACCCACCCAACATACTATAAGATGTAACCTCTGTTTCTTCCCTTTCTATAGTACAGCTTAAGAATTGCTGTAAAGTAAGGTTACATTCCCTTCACTTATTTTATTTAATGATATTGAATGGGTCCAGTCACTATTATTTTTCACGTATTCATCATAGATTCCTCTTTATTTGTGCCCAATATCTTTGTTATTACGAGTGAACGTAGACAACATGTTGCGGTGGAGGAAGGGGGCTTGTAAGCCTTGTGGGTTGTTAGCCAACAGATTACAGACTTAATTGATAATAGAGCCTTGTCCAGCTTGTAATCGCTGTCATTGAAGTTGGCCCTTGCCGTCTCAGCAGTCTACAACGTCATTGTATTATGGTCAATTAATCATTCATTCATGTTGTATTAATCTACGAATATTAGTCATCCAACATATGTGATTATCACGTAAATTGAAAACTATAATATTCTTTATTAAAAAAATACATTTAATATGCAACAATATTAAAATTGCCTTCTTTAATAAGACAGCATTCTTCCAGATATATTAGGAATCTGGATACTTACTGAAACGATGCGTTATTATTTTTTATTTGTATAGTATGTAATATTAAAATCAATATTGTTGAAATACCTATGTATACAAACATAGGACCTTTTCCGTTAATTCACTACCATTACTTTTTCCGTTACTTCAATGCTCCTACTTGTTTTATCGCAATTACGGTTAAGTTAGGTTAGGTCAGGTTAGGTTATGTTATGTGCCTACTAAAGTTGATCACAAAATGGTAAATCCAATGATTGACTTACCGCCGAATACGCTCTCCGTGTGTAAGTACTTGGAAAGCGATAAGATAAGTAAGGCCAGTGATATCGGATTCCTAGTGGATAAGGAATACCACAGTGGACGTAAAAATGAGCGGGGAACAGTTTTTAGAGCAATAGAATATTTATCAAGCGGTAGTGAATTAACGGAAATAATAAAGAGTAGTGGTAGTGAAATAACGGAAAAGATCCTAAACATAAATGAATCTTATAAATATTCGAATGATTGAGACATATGAAGACAAGTGCATTGTAAATTCAAAATTAATAATGGATACCATTTAGTATAAAATGCATGTTATTTAAAATCTAGTATGATAAATGAAATAACTCGGTTGCTCACTGAATGCCAGACAATGGCTTCACTTCTTTGGAAACAATTTATTTGTTCTTCTTAAATAGGTTAGCTCGTCTTAAAATGTCCAGCTTTTCGTCTATTCAGGTTAAAATAATTATTGGAATATATTAATCTCTTATATATTTGTTAAAGTAACACAATATGCACAAACTAGTTACTAAACTAGCCAATTATTTTACGTGCCTATAGTCAGAGGTAACTTCCCGCAAATTGTTTTCTTAAATTTGGACATATAATCCAGTCAATCTAGCTGTACCTTTGAGGTTTATGGGTAAAACTGGAGAACTGACATAGGCAACGTCATCTGCCAGACCACCTAAGCCTTCCTCTAACTTTTACATCCGGTGATCTCACAATTGGGTAGAATGTAGGAGGGTAAACTTTTTTTTTTTAGTATGAGTTAAAATCTGTTTAAAGTTTAACAGCGAAGCATTTTTTCTGTTTACAAATATTAAAAAACGAAGTCAATCTGACAATTTTAACTTATAAAACCTATCAAGCCTTTTGATTCATCTAGACTGGAAACAAATTATCCGTGGGACAGGAAGGAAGCAAGTGCTCAAGATATACAATGTTGACATGCTCTCCTCAGAGGTAAAATTAGAACAGTTTTAAAATAGTATTTTAAAAATACCTTAAGAAAAAAGCAAAACCCCAGTTAAGTATTTATTTTTCAGTTAATAATGGATTTGTAAGTTCGAGATCATTGTACAATATCAAATAAAAAGTGTAAAATTTACTCAGTATATTTTACAAGAGGACGAAATTTATAGAAGCCAAATACACATCGACAGTTTTCTATTGGTTAGTCAAACGGAAACATTGAAGTATATATCACAGCATGAGAAATATATGTACTTTTAAAAGTGAGCTCATAAGATTTATATTTTAAAGATGATGAAGCTGCCTTGGAATTTGTTACAAACCTGCAAAGGAAGAAAACTGTAAAACAAACATCCAAATAACACCCGGAAAACCTGGAGTCTAGTTATTCTTACCAACCCCCCATCATCCATTATAAGGGCTAGCAACAATTGGTATTCTTGAACATAACCTCCCGAAAAACTGGTAGTAAGTCTACTGTCAGGAAATAAAGTATATAGAAATTAAATAAATTATGTATTATCAGCCTTTTATTGTGAAATTTAAATAGAAATGTCAAAAAGATATCATTATCAAATAACAGTTGATAAAATCAATTATGTATTGTACTAGGTTGTTTTTTATACTTTAATGGTGTTATTTCATTACGTTTAACTAGAGCTAACCTGTTAACAGTTTAGTTGATTAATACTAATTAATTTTAAACTGAACCGATCAGGGGTTATGTATCATTAAGTTATATGTTATTTTCTTTATAAACACTGTTAACTTATATTAAAATAATACAACTTTACAGATTAGGTTATATCAGGCTAGGCTAGGTTAGGTTAGGTTAAGTTAGGTGGCTACTAAAGTTGATCACGAACTGGTAAATCCAATGATTGACTTACCGTCGAATACGCTCTCCGTGTGTAAGTTCCTGGAAAGCGATAAGGCCAGCGAAATCGGACTTCTAGTGGATAAGGAATACTACAGTGGACCTAAGAATGATTGGGGATCAGTTTTTAGAGGAATAGAATATTTATCAAGTGGTAGTGAATAAAAGTAAAAAGAAAAAGTAGAGGTAGTGAATTAACAGAAAAGATCCTTTAATTATAAAACTGAATTCATAATCAATACATGACTGACATTAATTTGAAATGCTTTCCGGACTGTGTAAATGTATTTGTGGTTATATTTGTGTGAGGACTGGAACTTTAAAGTGCTTTAACAAACTTCGTTTGACTTCACCAGAAGTCCATTGACAATAGTAGCCAGACTAAGCTTTGTTCAGTCTAGTATGGTACAAAACAGTCGTCTCATTTGACCTATGAGGCCCTTTGTCACAAGCTACTCTTGCATATAAACACTACACATCTCACAGTTATACACCTCAATGGTTTGACACAATTTGTACATTAAATCTGTTTCATCTTAATAGTACATTTTAGGTTATTTTTAGTTCAAAGCCACTGTTTAATAGTAACTAGCGACTTGGAAAACGTCTACAAAAATGTTAACTGGAATATTCTACCACTACTAGTAGTTAGTTTTGTTACTGTCCTCTTTTTACTGAACTCTTATAGAACCACTACTGTATAGAAACTTACCTGGTATTGTGGGTTCTCAGAATACACCCAGAGTAGTTTTCCAAATAAGGTGATAATTGAAACAAACGGATAAAGTATTTGAGAAATAACTTTATTAGGTAAGAAAATACGAAATCTTTAACGTTGAATCTTACTACTAAAGTTGATATTGTAATACTTTTTGAGTACAGTACCGTGGAAAGAAAAAAAGTTTAGTTGTTAAATGGTTTGTGTCAATGTACAGTAAAAGACTACGTTATTGCCGCAAAACGTCAAAGATACAAAACAATACTGTCAACTTAAGCATTTGCTTGTTAAATTCCAAAATCGTCTTGAGTGCAATACTTTCTCAGAGAATTGAAATATTTACTTAGTAATGGTTTGGTGTTTATATTCCATGTTTACAACTACCAATATATTATTAATTTTTTTTATGCAGATTGTATTAATTGTTTCTGAGATCACACAGTTCTCAAATAATGGTAAAATGTAAATGAGGTTATTCTCTTTATGAAAATGTTTGTTTCATATGAATTGTGGATTATTATTGTGTATTTTTTAGCCCAATAATCTTTACCGTTGTACAAAAATGTAACGATAAAGTAAAGCTTATATTGCTTAATACATTGTTACACTGAGACACGAATCATGTTAATATTATTTTCATTTTTGGAATAATACATACGATTTGATATGACTTTAGGTTCTCACACTCTCTTTCTTTAGGTATTATATCTGATATTATGTTTTCCTGTGGTGTTATTTCTTGTAACGCAAATATGGTATAGAATTAAAAGTACGGAGGATTCTGTAATCAGGAAAAGTCAAGTGTACAAATCATCCCATACACGTACACCAGTGGATCCTCTCCTAAGGACCTCTATACAACTTACATGACGTAATATCGTAAAATAGTTTTTACAGTGCTGAAACCCTAAGGGAAAATACAAGCTTATAAAAACCAGAGCGTAGTGTAGATGTTAGTTCAGTTGTTCCAAAATTAAGTAAATAAGACTTGCTTTGGTAATGGAATTGTATTGCACAACGCTTTGGATTTGTTAAAATAACGTAAAATCCTTTCCAATGATATATAGTCAGTTCTTGTAGAAATATTCTCCCACTTTACTATAAATATAAAAAGTAAAAATAAACCCACGATAAAAAAGTACTGCTGTGAAAATGTGTATTTTTATGACTATTTTCCAGGTCTCATCAGCACTTTCAATGAACAAATAGTAAAGGGTAAATCAAAAGCCAACAACTTATTTTTAACAATTCTTCGTTATGTAGTGTATGTTTACTATACAATACTAACAACTATTAACAAGCAAAACTCTAACTAAAATTAAATACTTGTACACTGACTGCTTTATTCTTTACGAATATGGAAGCCAGCTTTGATTAGTTTTTACAGAATGTTAATGAATTACTTCGGGAAAATATACCTGGACCACAAATTTAATTTTCACTTTGTTGAAATAAAATATTTTCAAGATATAATATGCCAGCAACTAGAAACTTTCTTAGAAAAAAATAATATTCTTTCCATTAAGCAGTATGGTTTCCGCAAAGGAAAATCAGTTTCATCAGCAATTTTCAGTTTGATAAATGACCTCACTCAGTCTTTGGATATTGGTCACCATTCTCTTGGTGTTTTTTGTGACTTAAGTAAGGCTTTTGACTCTGTGAATCACAATATCCTTATCAGAAAACTTGACAAATATGGTGTGAGAGGACATGCACTAAAATTGTTTCATTCGTATTTAACTGATCGGAGTCAAACAGTTGAAATCCATCTAGGTAGCCAAAAAATTCATTCCTCTTATAAACCCATCATGACTGTAGTACCCCAGGGTTCTATTTTAGGCCCAATACTATTTTTAATATATATTAACGATCTTCCAAAAATTTCACCAGAACTTAATATTGTCATGTTTGCTGATGATTGCTCCAATTGTGTTTCCAAAGAATCTCAAACCTCTGTTGTATCTACAACTAATAATCATCTTGACGTCCTTCATAAATGGTTTTCTGCAAACAAACTCAAATTAAACATCAACAAAACTAATTTCATCCAATTTCATCTAGGTAGCTCCAAAAAGACACATTACCAAGGACAAATCAGATTGGGCTGTGAAGAAGCAAAACAGAAATCATCTGTCAAATTCCTTGGTGTTCATATTGATGAGAGGCTAAATTGGAACATCCATGTTGATCAGGTTTGTAAAAGACTACGCAACATGTGCTACGCTCTCAGCCATTTAGCTAAGGTGTGCAGCCCTGAGATTTTAAGAACTGTATATTTCTCTCATGCTGAATCGATTATGCGTTACGGGATTATTTTCTGGGGTTCATCAAATTTATCAAATTTCACAAGAGTGTTTGCCCTCCAAAAATGGTGTGTGAGAGCCATACATAGCAGGGCGAGCAATACTGAACTCTTGCAAGCCACTTTTTTATGAACTCCGAATTCTATCTTTGGCTGGCCTGATTGGTTATGAGGCATATATTTTTGTCAAGAAACACCCAAATATTTTTGTTGAAAATGGTACATTTCATCAATATCCCACTCGGACTAGAGAGATGTTGACAGTATTGAAGCACAACACAACTTTGTTTGAAAAAGGGCTTTACTATGTTTGCACTACTATATACAACAAACTGCCATTGAATATTAGAGATGAGAGATCATTCTCAGTTTTTAAATCTAAAGTTAAACATTATTTCTTGGACAGGTGTTATTATAAATTTAGTGATTTATTGTAACACTATTTTAATTTTAATTTAGTTTTAATTTAATTTAGTACTATACATATTTTTAGAATAGACATGTTTGTACAAATATAAAATGTTTCAAACGAATAAAGATGAATAAATGAATATGAAATATTTAACTTCTATGGAATTGAAATTGCTTGTCCCATTTCTAAAAAAAGCTATCTCATTTGCTGGTCATGGTCTAAAACGTAGATTGTTCTAGGTCTAGATTTTTCAGAAGTCTTTTTACCAAACTAGTATTTGTTAAATTTAGTTTATCAATCAAATTAATATAATAACGACATTGATCTCTTACATTACAGTTAAATAATTTGTTTCAATTCAATCTATATTAAATTTCCAAATCACCACCCATTATATTTTTTTAAGGCAAAACATATTGTAATTTTTCATGTTGTATTTTAACATTTTGTATTCAATACATTAAAAAAGTTATATAAAATGTTAAATATGCTAGAAATGTTCCCAATTTGTACTTTACCATTTGTTTACTAATTGAATATTAAACACTCTAAACAATTAATAATTATATGCTTTATCAATAAAAATGTTAATTTTAAGAAACAACTCTCGCATTTCATAATGTTTCTTTTATATGAGTTCTATGGAATGGAAATATTTTCTATTAACAGCTAGTGTGCAATTTTCAAACTGAAACGGGCCATGCATATCTGAATGTATTGCTTGTATGGGACTAATAATGAATCTGTGTCAACCCTAAAGGACTCATCTCGTCCCCTTAAACAGTTATTCCAAAGTACGGGAATTTCTGTGGCCATATCATGTTCTTTGATGTCACTACAACGACAAAAATTAATTTACTAAGAGATATCCCAATCTCAATGTGCAATTCTGTAATAGACTCCTTTGTAATATTAAAAATCATATTTTTCGTTGATTTTTTCAATTTTAAAGTTAAAATATGCATATTTCAAGCTTTAAAAATATATTATATTGAAGTCGTTTAAATTTGACATAAGTTTAATCGTACTACCAAGAATGTTTTAGGAAAATTAAAAGTGTCAGCCTACACTCACTGCACGTTTCTCTTTTACTCGTATCGGTAATATATCGAAAACGTGACGTGTTCTCGTTGTTGACGAGTCCCACGGTAGGTGTAGTAAAAGTGTCAACCTACACTCACTGCACGTTTCTTTTTTACTCGTATCGGTAATATATCGAAAACGTGACGTGTTCTCGTTGTTGATGAGTCCCACGGTAGGTGTAGTAAAAGTGTCAGCCGACACTCACTGCACGTTTCTCGTTCACTCGTATCGGTAATAAATCGAAAACGTAACTTGTTCTCGTTGTTGACGAGTCACACGGTAGTTTTAGTAAAAGTGTCAGCCGACACTCACTGCATGTTTCTCGTTCAATCGTATCGGTAATAAATCGAAAACGTAACGTGTTCTCGTTGTTGACGAGTCCCACGGTAGGTGTAGTAAAGGTGTCAACCTACACTCACTGCACGTTTCTTTTTTACTCGTATCGGTAATATATCGAAAACGTGACGTGTTCTCGTTGTTGACGAGTCCCACGGTAGGTGTAGTAAAAGTGTCAGCCGACACTTACTGCACGTTTCTCGTTCACTCGTATCGGTAATATATTGAAAACATGACGTGTTCTCGTTGTTGACGAGTCCCACTACTTTTGTAAAATATACTCGTGTATCCTTTAGTTTTCTTTTCAAACTTAGTGCTCCCCATACTGATATTACCATATAGGTAAATAATATTTTAAATAAGGGCACCACCCGATTTTCACGATTTTTTAAAACTAGTCAAAATCATTCTCATGATCCCCAATCCATTAGTATTGTTTGGCGTAAATACATATTTTGACAAAAAATTATTTAAAAAAGAATATACATGTTTACGCTAAAAGCTATTTGTATAATATTAACTGCTCTTAATTTTTACTCCAGATCACGTTTATCCATGTCTTCCTACTACAAATGAAAATTTAGATATTTAACAAAACAGGTTAGGTTAAATTACCTTAGGCTAGGTTATCAAACTTTGTTCATGGTACATACACTAGGCTAACCTAACTTAACTTAACCCATCCCAACCTAATGTTATCTGACTTAACCTAACCTGATCCACTTTTTTTTAATTTCTGAGCTATTTTTGGACGTATGAATAATTTTATGTCATAATCGTGTTCCAAAGAGAAATATAAATAGTTTTTAGTGTAAAGATATGTTTATTTAATTTTTTTAATTTGTTGTGATAAAAAAATTGCTATTTCAACTGAAAAATTTCAATGAATTCATGTTCGTGGTGTTAATAAAACATGAAATGCAGGTGGGGCCCCTATGATCCATGATACGTATATACAAAAATATGAATGATAAATAATAAACGATATGTCAAATAATAAGTTGACTCAACAAGACTTGTTATATTATTGGTGAGTTCATAGAAATAATATTCACTACAAGTTTTGCATTGAGGAATACTCAACAGAACAATTCAATTTTATTTTCATTGTGGATACAAAACTACTTAATTTTGATTGAATACGTAACAAAGTTGTGCATGTTTTATAATAAATATCAACATTGGCTATGGAATCAAACAGATTGTCCAAGACAGTGCATTTGCTGTACACGAATGCTTGTGCTGCTATCTGTAATTGGATTCAAATAAGCGTTCAGGCGACTTTTTGGCGTACTGTTAGCTAAACTATTAGTCGCTTCAACCTTTGCTTTGGAAAGTGGATGAAGGAACACAGCTGTAAATTCTCCGTCATTCACTCTAATAGAACTGTATGTCAATAATTACTTCAAGAAAATGAAGACAATTATAGAGACATGAAAATGAAGAAACGAGCGAGTAACATACTCGTGAGTCCAAAAACCATCACGAGCATATTACTCGCTACCAGGAGAGGAAGATCCTCTAACCAATGGTCGCTAAGACATCAATTATTACACATGATTGCAGTTTTCCGCATGACACAAGTCTACGGGTTACTCTGCGTTAACAAAAGTAAACCGCCCCTTGTAGGTACTGCTAAGGTGCCAACTGACAACAGTTGGTTACTATGCATTAGGTCACACCGAAAGGATGTTGGTACGTGGACCAAATGGTCTCCATGTGTGCTGTTTCGACATTGTTATCGTCTAATCAGGTGTAAATAAGTGAGAGTTTCCTACTCACCATTACACTACAGCGAACTGAGTTGATGTCATATAATTGTCTTCATTTTCTTGAAGTTATTATTGACATACAGTTCCATAAGAGTGGATGACGGAGAATAACCTCTAAGTTCTTAAAATTACTTCACTACTAAGATCTTCGGACTAACAACTAGTCCATCTCAATGCAGCTGGAAAGGAACACCTAAGAGAAAATTTGGCTTTACAATAGATTTTTTTAGCAAAAAAGGAGAGGCCGACCTCCTTCTTAACCTTACTCTGGCCATTCCTCACAGACTAGTGATAGGTGCGTATGTGCGAGGAACTTATTCAGACAGAGTAAGGGGGCAAACCAGTACAGTAGAAGGTCAATATTACTGATAAATCTTCCAGTCTATGCCGGATTCAAACCAGCGCTATCTCTAACCCAAGCTCGCTAAAAACGCCTTAGATCGCTCGGCCACCGGCTAGCCATCAATTTGTAATTGGTATTCGTTATTTTTTCAAAGACCGTTACATTTCCAAAACACTTTCTCAAGGATTTTTCTGTAAGGAATTTATGGAACGGATTGTATGTAAGTGGAGAGTCTTCATTTTTCTATTGTCAGTGATATACTGATGGTTGAAAATGGTTTTATACACTACTGCTTCTAATTAATTAATTGTTGTGTTACTTATCTATTGATAATGTTATAAGTTAAATATTGAGGAAGGGTCAGAATCGGTTACATGCCCGTAAAGATTATTTTTCTTAACAGGACTGTTTTAGAGCTGAATAGAGAAACATTGTATCCAAACCTAACCTAATCCCTAACCTAACCAGGGTGCTACCCAAGCTCATCACGTTTGCTACCCAAACTGATCACGGTTGCTACCCAAGCTGATCATGTATACCACTCAACCTACACCGGCCGTTTGTCACTAAATCACTTTTAGCTACCCCTCAAACTGTTTTCTAACAAAATATCATCCTATAGAATACCCCAAGTTTATAGGAAAAAGTTGATATTTTGCAGCCATAAAACCGATTTTGGCCTGAGGAAGTGAGTAGTATATTTTTAATAGCCTCGGTGTATGCAAGTTCTTTTACTACAAACTAATTTCCATATTCTATATTTAGCTATTTCCTTGCAAGTGGTGTTCGTTATTTTTTCAAAGACCATTACTTTTCCCCATTACTTTTTGAAGGGGTTTCCAGTAAGAAATCTATGAAACTGGATTGTATTTATTAAACCCTGTTAAAGACGATTTGAAGGTGTTATTACTTTAAAAAACACAAAATTTCTCGATCAACTTTCAAGACATAATGAATAGTACAGTGACAAGTGAGAGAAATAAAATACCTGGGATTAAATATAGACGAAAAATTAAGTTGGAAATCGTACATAATCAAACTACAATCTGGTTTAAGAAAAAGTATCAGAAACTTCTATTACCTAAGAAATTGTATTGATGATAAATTATTCAAAACTATTTATTTTGCACTGATTCACTCTAAGTTAAATTATGGAATAGAGAACTGGGGAAGTACTGACAACGTAACCATTCAACCGTTAAAAGTAACACAAAATCATTTTATTAGACTTATTGCCAGAAAAAATTGATTTGTATCAGCAGCACCAATTTATAAGAATTTAAAAATACTACCACTGAAATATTTATTTGTATTTAAAGTTTTAAAAATGTTCTTTAAAAAAAAGTGGAAACATCAGAAATGATAGAATTTACCCAAGAACAAGAGGCGATGCAATGGGACTGATAGTAAGACCTAAGGTGAATAAATCAATCTTCAAAAAACGCTTTTCTTTTCTGGGACCAAAATTTATAAACTATTTGCCATCAGAAGTAAAAAACTGTAATAATTTTAAAAAGTATTCTATTAAAGTGAAGAAGTGGTTATTTAATTTAGATGAAATTGATCAATTATTTACAGTATTAGCCTAAGTAACAAGTTTAGAAAATTAATATTAAATAGCTAATTAATATTACGTAAGCCCAAACACTGTACACATTCTAACCTATCAAGTAGTTGACAGGAAACGTCAACCTTGGACTGTGCACACTGTGGCGGATCGCTTGATAATCTTTTGATAAGTTTTGACTGTCTTTGTTTTGTTAACAAAAATGTTTAAGTTGAGCTAGCCAAGATTACTGGAAACAGTGGCTAGTAATTCCTTTATAATTTATGTAAAATGTTTTTATATATTTTTTGAGGAATAAATAAAGTTTATTATTTATTATTATTATTATTATTTCACCCCAGCCTTCTTGTAACAACACACAGTACCTTAGCGATAAGAAGAAGAACTCAAACCTGTAATTCTGAGTACCTGTTCATAATAACATACAAAATAGATATCGTCAAACAATTTACATTAGAATAACCCAATGGAAAAAAGTGTAAGATTTGTGAGGATATTTCGGCGAGTACATTAACATTATAAATAGTGTTAAGAATATTTAATTTAGTTTTCGAGAAGTATATTTCCCACTTGACTAATTGATATATCAAAGGGAAGTTTAAACTATATTTTAGTCTGATACTTCGTCATAAAAATATGATTTCACAATGAAACGTTTTTTCGGAAAATATGTATATATTTAATAATAGATTAGAAGAATGTTTATACAAGATTTGACGAAAAATTTTATTCGATCTGAGGGGCGTAGAAAATGTTCAAGTTGTTTGAGGAAATAACAAAGCGTGGGGTAATGAAATTTTGTTCACAAAGCAACTCTTATTTACTTACCTTCGCGAACAACTAAAATAACATTTATATTGTGCATTGGTTTTACGATCTTATCTTTTACGTAAAGGTTCCAGCATTATAAACGTATTTTACAGTAATATAGTTGTGCAAGGGTACCACCTTAAGGGAGGTAAACTTAATATGGTACTTATTGTAAACATCACACAATACAATAACAGTGCAATACTGTGCATTGGTTTTACGATCTTGTCTTTTACCTAAAGGTTCCAGCACTATAAACGTATTTTACAGTAATATAGTTGTGCAAGGGTACCACCTTAAGGGAGGTAAACTTACTATGGTACTTATTGTAAACATTACACACTATAATAACAGTGCAATACTGTGCGTAGGTTCTACGATCTTATCTTTTACGTAAAGTTTCCAGCACTATAAACGTATTTTACAGTAATATAGTTGTGCAAGGGTACCACCTTAAGGGAGGTAAACTTACTATGGTACTTATTGTAAACATCACACACTATAATAACAGTGCAATATTGTAAATAGGTTTTACGATCTTATCTTTTACGTGAAGGTTCCAGCACTGTTAACGTATTTTACAGTAATATAGTTGTGCAAGGGTAACACCTTAAGGGAGGTAAACTTACTATGGTAGTTATTGTAAACACCACAGACCATAATAACAGTGCAATATTGTGCATAGGTTTTACGATCTTGTCTTTTACCTAAAGGTTCCAGCACTATAAACGTATTTTACATTAATATAATTGTGCAAGGTAAACCTTAAGAGAGGTAAACTTACTATGGTAGTTATTGTAAACACCACACACTATAATAACAGTGCAATATTGTGCATAGGTTTTACGATCTTGTCTTTTACCTAAAGGTTCCAGCACTTTAAACGTATTTTACATTAATATAATTGTGCAAGGGCACCACCTTAAGAGAGGTAAAGTTACTATGGTAGTTATTGTAAACACCACACACTATAATAACAGTGCAATATTGTGCATAGGTTTTACGATCTTGTCTTTTACGTAAAGGTTCCAGCACTATAAACATATTTTACATTAATATAGTTGTGCAAGGGCACCACCTTAAGAGAGGTAAACTTACTATGGTAGTTATTGTAAACACCACACACTATAATAACAGTGCAATATTGTGCGTAGGTTTTACGATCTTGTCTTTTACCTAAAGGTTCCAGCACTGTAAACGTATTTTACAGTATTATAGTTGTGCAGGGGAGGTAAACTTACTATGGTAGTTATTGTAAACATCACACACTATAATAAAGTGCAATATTGTGCATAAGTTTTACGATCTTGTCTTTTACCTAAAGGTTTCAGCACTGTAAATGTATTTTACAGTAATATAGTTGTGCAGGGGAGGTACACTTACTATAGTAGTTATTGTAAACATCACACACTATAATAAAGTGCAATATTGTGCATAAGTTTTACGATCTTGTCTTTTACCTAAATGTTTCAGCACTGTAAACGTATTTTACAGTAATATAGTTGTGAAGGGGAGGTAAACTTACTATGGTAGTTATTGTAAACATCACACACTATAATAAAGTGCAATATTGTGCATAAGTTTTACGATCTTGTCTTTTACCTAAATGTTTCAGCACTGTAAATGTATTTTACAGTAATATAGTTGTGCAGGGGAGGTAAACTTACTATGGTAGTTATTGTAAACATCACACACTATAATAAAGTGCAATATTGTGCATAAGTTTTACGATCTTGTCTTTTACCTAAATGTTTCAGCACTGTAAACGTATTTTACAGTAATATAGTTGTGCAGGGGAGGTAAACTTATATGGTAGTTATTGTAAACATCACACACTATAATAACAGTGCAATATTGTGTCAAGGCAATATCAGCTTTAAAATATTGTTATGTTGGAATGATTAGTAGGTTACAAGTATGCGCTTTAATAATCCTCAATGTATTTAAAAATAAATAGTTATAAAAGTAAACAAAAATATGTACCTTCTGATATTTATATTTCAATTCTGTCGGACATTTTTGAGCTCTCATCAACATTTATACTCAATCCAATAAAGGGAAATATCTGAGAAATGACAAAGCTTAATTATACAGTAAAATGTCTAATCGTTACTTTAGGTGTACTTTGAATAATGTCAGGAGGTTTTACACTGAAGGAAGTTTTGGAATTTCATTGATGGGTTCTTAAATTTACTAATACATAATTGTGTTTTGTACTTATGACGTTTGTGGCAATAATGTTATTGTAGAGACAATGAAACCAGTTGGTGTCCAGCTGAACTTTTCATTTTTTCACTGTAGCACCATAATATTATTTTAGAAGCAATTTTAGTTAATTTACAAACTTCATTATTTAAACGCTTATCCAATTCATTTTTAGTTACTTTACCTCATTTGGAAAACGCCATGAGGTAATTTATATTTTCCCCTTACAATTTAGGATATGATTCACAATTACTGTATTAATATAGTAACTGACCCTTTCCTACTGTGAGGAAATTGACTTCCTGAATATTACATGAAAAATATACCAATTAACTATCACTAGTTTAATAATTTATGGGTTTAATAAAACTTAAAAAAATTCTACTATTTACTGTAATATAACACTAGAAATATTCTTACAAATTTAAATCCAGCTAAAGTGTTTATAAGTATATCTAGAATGGCAACCACAATTTATAGTGATCAAATCAGCATTTGAAAGAAAAGACCTCAATGAATCCATAGTAACCAGTTGTAAACAGTTATTGCAATGTTAATGTATAAGGTAATATGAACATAAAGTATAACATTAAAAACCAACCCATCACAACAAAGTTCCCATAACTTATGTAATTGCTAGGAAAGTCGTTAGAGCATTGCTCTTCAAATCTAGATTATTATGTGTTTGTAAAGATGCTGAAGATAGTGAGAGGCATTGTAATTTATACAATACTTTTTTACATATTACTAATTGTTATTTTATAGTCTCTCGCTTTACACTTTAATGTGAAGTAAAATACCTTTATTACCAGCCGTTGAAAACATTCTCTCTTTTTTATAATGCAATCAATTAAAAAGTCACATTTGCGAGTGGTTACTACATTACAAATGTAAAACTCTTTAAAAAAATGTAATTACTAATTACGCGATAGTAATTTACCAAATTTATATTATCTAATTTCCCTTCAAATTAAATCAGCACTTTTATAATAACGTGAATTATTGACATTGCAGATTGTGTATTTATTTAGTGAATGAGGCATCAAAACACTCGAGTCATCAATTTCTTAATTGGCTCGTGTAATTATTCTTATTAACAGCGAACAATAGTATTTAGTCGTAATAGAAATTAATTGTAAGAGAGCCCTTATAGGTTCTACTTCATCTCTCAAATAAAGACTACTTTAATTTCGTTTCATAATATTAACTCTGATGCACACTTAAATACTAAATGTTCATAATAACTCGAAATATTTGTAAGTAGTACAATAATATTTATCAAAACATTCATACTACAATGAGCTTAGTTTATGCTTTTTACGGTTATTGTTTGGGACGTACATATCAAAGTACTTTTTCAAAAGAGTTGTCTGAAAGTTACAAGATATTAGATGACATAGTAAATTCTGGTATATGTAACACACTAAATCAATCAGTTCTGATACCTGTGATCCTTTTCGATTCAGCGTGCTGAAGAGACTATTTTTCAACTCGATTGGCATTATCACAATTCATATCTGTTATCCTAAAAGATATAGATCGTCATAAATGTCAGATTGTTAGTTCATATCACCCCCTGCGCAACATTATTTAAAAGTACATGAAGGAGTTTAGTTGATTTCCCTTCAGGCTTTAATAGTTTTGTTCAACGGTCATAAATATGTTCTTTTATTATTATAGTTTGCAATGTTATATTAACAACCTTCACTCGGATACCTATGGAGGTAGTTAAATTCTAGGTTAGTTACATAATTGATAAATACAATTAGTTAATATACTCTTCAACTGATATATCAAGGAAATTCCGAGCCAGGCTGAGAAACTAGCAAGCCTTTCTAGTTTTTTGTAACACCTTTTTTATCAGTCGAATATCATATTTTACATAAATTGTGTTAGCTGTCGTTTTTTTAATGTTTCAACAGAATCAGGTTAAAACTACAAATATATCAACCCACTGTGGAACAGTATGAAAAATACGTCTTGGACAACATGTTTGGTGCTAAAAGAACGATTCCAAAATGTTTGTACATTTCTGCAACAAATTTTACTTACGTCAAAATTAGCTGTGAAAATCTTAGCAAGCGTACTAAAAGAGAATATAAAAATGTTCAATCATCGTTTGTACTGAAAATTACTTAACACGTTTCTTTACAAAAAGTAATTAGTACAGGATTCATGAAGATGTGAACTAACGTGTGAACATTTTTAAACAACTATGTTGAAATAGCAACAATTGAAAAGATAACTTCTTTTATAAAAGAGATAGTATGCTAATTTAAAAAAATATATGTATATATATATATATTAATGTATGCATTATTCTTTATATATATTTGGCAACCTTCATAAGGGAAAGTACGTACCCTTAATAAATAAAAGTATATAAAACATACACACTCAACACTGAATCCACTTCCTTATTATACGTGCGAATTAGGCACTAGACACCTTAAAAAATTAATCTGTCAATATTTAATTGTTGGTCTAGTTAGAACATCATGATCATATTATCTAAATAGTAACTTCTATAGATAGGCCGCTTAGAAAGTGACTTACGGAATGCACTGGTGCGAGAGCGATGCACTGAGTGGTGGAAGTGAGATAGAAAACTACTCTTCCCCTCTGTGTTATTGCATTTGAAAATTAATATGGCAATTAGGATGACGGTAGGCCGTGTGTGTATGGCACAAAGCAAGCCCCAACCTTTAGCGTAGTGACTATTGTTTTTTTTTTTTTTTTTTTTTTTTTTTTTTACACTAATGAATTAAGCTTAGAATCATCAAATTACTTAGTATTGGTATTCAGTTAAGTAATGACAATGTTACATCTAATAATAATATGAAAAATTTAAATATAAATTAATCAGTTTTATACAATTCATTCCAGGTATTTTCTTTAATTAATCACTGTTCCGGGAGTTAATCACACCCATGAGGAGCGGCAACCAAGCGGTGGAACAATTAACCTCCACTGCTGAAACCCTATATGCACTAAATATAACACGCATGTCACTGCCTGTCCGGCACAGTAACAGAAATATACATATGACGCTATATGATATACATATTTACATATATCCATGTTTTCAGCTTAAAGATATTTCTACCACCTTTTACACATTTTTTCCTATAGATCGTATGATGTGACCTTTTAGGTAAGGTATTGATAGCAAAAATAAAACACAAAGGTATTCAATCAAAGAGGCATTGAAACCCTTTGAGTTTGTTCCAGACTTCAAAGGGATGTATGGATTGCGGCATTCCCTTCCACAAATGCAATCTTACCAATTATAATAAACTTTAATTTATTTTAGCTATGAACTTTCTTTCCATACAATATCATTATTTAAATTTGGATTATCCCGAAATAGCTCACAAGTTAAATAAATATTTTAGTGTGTTAATGTCTAAGAATATATTTTATTGTGTTTATGTCTAAGAATATATTTTGTATCAAAAACAAGGCCTTCATTTTATTTTTACTACTATAAATTGAAATTGAACTCAATTTATAAAGTGTTATTTGATTTAACATATGGACCTATCACACTTCTTGTGTATGGGCTGTGTTGACGATGTGGTTAGTTTAGCCGAAAATGTACTGGTCTTTTACATTAATCAACTGATTTTTTGTATGTTTATACTATTTATTCGTTTTAGGATAAAGTTGGACCTCTCTTACACATCTTTATTATGTTCTTTTCTTTAACAAATTAGTTGATTGTTTTCGGTAGCAATTGGTGTAGTTCATGTTTACTAAACATCAAAAATGTTACCTTTGAATACACCCTCGCAATACTAGTATTCCTTGTATTCTATAATTATATTTAGGATTATTGTAGATAAAGTTACGTTTTATTAAGATATATTTGAAATGAGATCATAACATTCACAAGTTATACCATGGTAGTCTATAATTAATCATGTATTTAGGCTTTATCAACATGAAATTGACCCTTTTACAAATTCATTCAATGCATATTAGATGACATTACAGAAGCCAGCTGCACAATATTTTCTGCAATATCATGTTGGAAAATCTTTAAAATCTTTAGCTATGTTAGATATATAACATATATTCTTCAAGTTAATGTATTATGAATTTAAAATGAGTTTATAAATTCTAATGAGAAAGTTACTACTCTTTAAGCTTAAGAAGTAATTAGTGACACTATTAAAATGTATAATATCGTGAAATTATGAATACAAATGTGAATTTGAAAAACAGTACATTGGCTGTATTTATCACTGTAAGTAGTCTATTTGCCCGATAATTATACAACAATAGTCACTTACGCAAGCCGGCTGACCCAGCTTTACCTAACAATGGATTAATTAATGCAGCACAGACTGTCCCCAGCCTCGGTCATTGTTCTAAAAACCATCTAACAAAGGATCAAATAACTTTAACCCGACAAAACGTGTCATTCAATCAGTGTTCCTTTCATTGTTACTTTGTTTGTATTCATATATACATTTAGGTATATTATTTAGATGTTAGCCATCCTAATATAAGAAATATTTATAAAACTGTGTAGCTTTTATATGTGATAATGTGATATGATATGTATCGAAGTTTTAAAAAGAGATAATTATTGTTATAAACAACAAAAAGATATTTTTAAACATTTACAAAACGTATTTTTAACTATTACTTCTTCTCTTGGTATATTCTCTTCATAATGGTATTCTTGAGACCTCCTTTTAAATTAAATTGAAAATATCAAAGCAATAACAATAAGTTAGAGTCATAACAATAATAACTTGCCCATTAACAATCAATTCTAAAAGGTTCATGAACCAATTCAATTCAATTATAAGTTAATGAATAGACATTATAAAAATGTTTTTAATTAGAATAGTAGTTGTATTCTTCAAACATTAACATTCTACCACATGACCTTTGATTGTACAATAAACATTAACGATATATAAGCATTTAATACATTTTGATGTTTGTTTGTATTTTTATTTATTATTAATTTAAAATAATTTATTTTAAGCTCAAATAATTAGAATTAACTGGAACTTCATTGAAATATTTTAAGCCGACAAAACATTACTATATAATGTTTGTGAACATGAATTTATTTCGATGATTCGTCGTTGGTGGCAAGATACAATCCTAAGTAAAAATAAACTATGAGAAACTGATAATGTGCAACAAGAGATCGCCTTGAAGGTCATTAAATAAGAATCCCTAGAAAAAAGTGAAGGACATTTTCCGTTAATTCACTACCACGACTGTTTCCGTTACTTCACAACCACTACTTCTTTTATCGCTATTACGGTTAGGTTAGTTTAGGTTAGGTTAGGGTAGGTTAGGTGGCTACTAGTTGATCACAAACTGGTAAATCCAATGATTGACTTACCGCTGAATGCGCATTCCGTGTTTAAGTTCTTGGAAAGCGATAAGATGAGGCCAGCGATATCGGATTCCTAGCGGATAAGGAATACCACAGTGGACGTAAAAATTATTGCGGACCAGTTTTTATAGCAATAGAATATTTATCAAGCGCTAGTGAATAAACGGTAAGAAAAAAAGTAGTGGTCGTGAATTATGGAAGAGATCCTAAATAAAAGATGAATGTATGTGAAAAAAAAGGTTGTGACAAGTTAAACTTAATTTCAAATACCAATTATCTCACTGTGCTCCACCCAATCTCACTAGTAATTTAGTTTATTGTGAGCGTTTGAAAACGCACACTCTGTTCATTTAGTCTGCCATTCATTCACTCAAAATTCACAACCACCAAAATTCTTTTTTTATTTATTTTTATTCTTTCTTAAATTTCTTTAATAAACCACAATATAGATCCTTCCTCTATTTAAAGTAAAGTATATACAAATACGCAAATACATTTTTTTATAGAATAGGGGTCACTACTCTTGTCCAATTACCAATCCAGTTACTTGTTGTTAAATTGTGAGAATTATTTCTTCAAATACGTCATATGCACAGAATTTATTTTAATCATATGCATAACTGGTGTTTCTTTATTCCAATTCAATCAATAATTAAATTTGTGTAACATTGTGGGACAGTAAAATGTTAACACCTAAATCTATATCTCGAGATAGTAAGTGTTGAAGCACTAGGATTGAAAAAAAACATTTTTCATAGACAAAAGGGGGAAGAGCCATTTGGGTTGTTAGATATGAGTTTTCAGTTTGTAATTGATAATTAAGCTTTATACAGCTAGTAATAGCTATCATTGAAGGTGGAGATTGCTGTTTCAGTATTTTTGAACGAAGGAGAGATAATCATTGTTGATTGTTAGTCAGGAAATTTCAGTCCGTAATAATTAATGGAGCCTTGCCCAGCTTGTAATCGCTGTTATTGGAGGCGGAGCTTTCTCTTTCGGTGGTTTTAGACGAGAGAGAGATAAGCCTTGTGGGTCGTTAGGCAGGAGATTAAAGTCTGTAATTGATAATGGATCAAAGTTCAGCTTGTAATCGCTGTCATTGAAGGCGAATCTTGCCGTTTCATGGTTTTAGACGAGAGAGAGAGATAAGCCCTGTGGGTTGTTAGGCAGGAGATTATAGTCCATAATTGCTAGTGGATCATAGTCCAGCTTGTAATCGCTGTCAATGAAGGCGGAGCTTGCCGTTTCAGTGGTTTTAGACGAGAGAGAGAGATAAGCCTTGTGCGTTGTTAGGCGGGAGATTATAGTCCGTAATTGATAATGGCTTATAGCCCAGCTTTTAAGCTCTGTCAATGAAGGCGGAGCTTGCTGCTTAAGTAGTTTTGGATGAGGGATAGTTAAGACTTGTAGGATGTTAGGCGGAAGACTACAGTTCGTAATTAGTAATGGAGCCTTGTCCAGCTTATAATCACTGTCATAGAAGTAGAGTTTGCTGCTTCAGTAGTTTTAGATGAGGGTGAGATAAGTCTTATGGGTTGTTAGCCTTAGGATTATAGTCCGTAATTAATTGATAATGGAGCCTTGTCCAACTTGTAATCGCTGTCATTGAAGGTGGAGATTGTCGCATCAGTGAATTTGAATAAGGAGATGAAAACCTTGTGGGTTTTTAGGAAAGAGATTATAGTCCATAATAATTGATAATGAAGCATTGTCCAGCTTGTAATCGCTGTCATTGAAGGTTGGGCTTGCTGCTTCAGTAGTTTTTGATAAGGGAGAGTCAAGACTTGTAGGCAGGAGATTACAGTCCGTAATTGATATAGTCCATAATTAAATTGATAAGCCTTGTCCAGCTTTTAATTGCTGTCATTGGAGGAGGAGCTTGTCGCATTAGTGGTTTTGAAAGAAGGAGAGATAAACCTTGTGGGTTGTTAGGCAAGATATTATAGTCCCTAATTGATAATGAAGCTTGACCAGATTGTAATCACTGGAACTGAAGGCGGCGCATGCTGCTTCAGTAGTTTTGGACGAGGGAGAGCAAAGCCTTGCTGGTTGTTAGGCAAGATATTATAGTCCCTAATTGATAATGAAGCTTGACCAGATTGTAATCGCTGTCATTGAAGGCGGAGGTTGCTGCTTCAGTAGTTTTGGACGAGGGAGAGCAAAGCCTTGCTGGTTGTTAGGCAAGATATTATAGTCCCTAATTGATAATGAAGCTTGACCAGATTGTAATCGCTGTCATTGAAGGTGGAGGTTGCTGCTTCAGTAGTTTTGGACGAGGGAGAGATAAGCCTTACTGGTTGTTAGGCAAGGATATTATAGTCTATAATTTATAATGAAGCTTGACCAGATTGTAATCGCTGTCATTGAAGGCGGAGGTTGCTGCTTCAGTAGTTTTGGACGAGGGAGAGCAAAGCCTTGCTGGTTGTTAGGCAAGGATATTATAGTCCATAATTTATAATGAAGTTTGTCCAGATTGTAATCGCTGTCATTGAAGGCGGCGCATGCTGCTTCAGTAGTTTTGGACGAGGGAGAGATAAGCCTTGCTGGTTGTTAGGCAGGATATTATAGTCTGTAATTTATAATGAAGTTTGTCCAGATTGTAATCGCTGTCATTGAAGGCGGCGCATGCTGCTTCAGTAGTTTTGGACGAGGGAGAGATAAGCCTTGCTGGTTGTTAGGCAAGGATATTATAGTCCATAATTGATAATGAAGCTTGACCAGATTGTAATCGCTGTCATTGAAGGCGGAGCATGCTGCTTCAGTAGTTTTGGACGAGGGAGAGATAAGCCTTACTGGTTGTTAGGCAAGGATATTATAGTCTATAATTTATAATGAAGCTTGACCAGATTGTAATCGCTGTCATTGAAGGCGGAGGTTGCTGCTTCAGTAGTTTTGGACGAGGGAGAGCAAAGCCTTGCTGGTTGTTAGGCAGGATATTATAGTCCATAATTGATAATGAAGCTTGACCAGATTGTAATCGCTGTCATTGAAGGCGGAGCATGCTGCTTCAGTAGTTTTGGACGAGGGAGAGATAAGCCTTACTGGTTGTTAGGCAAGATATTATAGTCTATAATTTATAATGAAGCTTGACCAGATTGTAATCGCTGTCATTGAAGGCGGAGGTTGCTGCTTCAGTAGTTTTGGACGAGGGAGAGCAAAGCCTTGCTGGTTGTTAGGCAAGGATATTATAGTCCATAATTGATAATGAAGCTTGACCAGATTGTAATCGCTGGAACTGAAGGCGGCGCATGCTGCTTCAGTAGTTTTGGACGAGGGAGAGATAAGCCTTGCTGGTTGTTAGGCAGGATTTTATATTCTATAATTTATAATGAAGTTTGTCCAGCTTGTAATCGCTGTAACTGAAGGCGGAGCTTGCTGCATCAGTGGTTTCAGCCAGGATTCTTAACTAACCCAAGGGTTTAGTTGCAATAATATTTTAAGTTATTTTATGAACTTTAATAACTTTCCTTATTTATAATTGATATGTGGGACTTGTAGATATTGTACTTTAATAGAGATTGTTTTTCTCTATGAAATATTTTCAAAGTACTTTCAATGGAAACGTATAAAATAATTGGTTCAAAAATACTTTTTATAAAAATCGATTACAGCGTATAATAGTTAAAAAAAGAAACAAATATATATATATATATATATATATATATATATATATATATATATATATATATATATATATATATATCTAAAAAGGTAGTTTAATTTATAAAGATACATATTTTTTGTTATTGAACACTTGTTTGTAGTGAATTTGATACTATAGGTTTTATGAACCTAGTAATTCGCTTAGTAGTATCTTCTCTAAGTGTGATAACTTCCAATAATGCAACGTATAATAGTTCTTATTAAAATATAAAACATTTTGCCCTTTATATATCCTAGGAAATAAGAAACTATTTATGAGTTGTGATGTCTGAATCTTCCTAAAAATAATCTACCGTATATCTCGTACTTTTTTAAACTCTACAAAAAGCTTGTATTCGTTAACAAATGTTGTATGTTTTTTTTTATTGTAACTATAACTATTATTTAAAACTACTAAAGTGAAAAAAATATGCTTGATCAATTTTGTAAATATGTCTTCTCTTGAAAATGTTATTTTTTTCAATGTCGTTTTCAATATATGATTTGAAAAATCATAAGACTTTGTTTTTGATTATTACAACATGTGGCTTTTACATATTTAATTGTATTGACTTCTCATATACATAATATAATTGAGATATTATGTGTCGTTCTCGGTAATAAACATTTAGAAACTATGAATATAACTAATCTAATTGAATAAATACTATCTATACATATTATTTTTTTAAGTATTTGTCAATTTTGATCTGTAATCATTAATTGTTTTATTTATTTAAGATGTTAATTTAATACCGCAGAAAAACAGCGGGAAAACTGTTTTATAAAATGGCATGTCACTCTTTTACAGTTACAGTTATTTTTCTTTTATTTTCTCAAGATAAGCTCTTTCTGTTGAGAGAGTTAAAAGAATGTTTAAATCTGGGTATGATGAATGAAATATCTCGGTGCCAGACACAATGGGTTCAGTGCCTCGGAAACAATGTCTTTGTTCTTTAACTTGGCTTGTTCTTTTACTTTAAAGACCGGAGGATGAACTAGATTTGTATTTTGCTCTATTTGGGGTAAAATATTTGCATGAAAATATAATCATCTACATATTAAACAAAAGCTTTTTCAGTTTTAATTTATTCATATATCATGCAAGAGCCAGCTTTCCTAAAATTATTTCGCAAAAGAAAATGTATCTTTGTTCCCCATCGGATATCACCTATTAAAGAAGTCCTGCTTGGTTGCTCAGATTTCCCATTATATAAAATACTGAGTTCAATCTTGGTAAAACAAACAATACAATAACATTGTAGTGATAGAATAATATAAATAGGTTAAAACTGTATTATAACATAGCCTTACGCAAACAATGTTTCTATGGCTTCCAGTAACTACTACGTCAGTAGGTTATTTTAATATACGCATTTGTATATTTTGAAACTTTTGCTCATTCTGTCAACCAGCTTCTCCATTTAAAGCCTTAGGCGTTGGGTAACCAGGTGACTTTGTGAAAAATTAAAGATTTCTTCATCCAATGGAAGTATTTAGCTTATAAAATATATATTTCACAAACGATCACTTAGAACTTAAATCAGTGTGCATCAGAATCCAATAATATCCAACTTATAATCCAATGATATAAGACTTACTTAGTCCATTTATCGTCTATGAGAGACATAAAACAAAGTTGTTTAGGAATAGTTTTTTTTTTTTTTTTTTTTTTTTTTTTTTTTTTGCCAATGAAGAAAATTGTTTGCAGCACTTAATGTTTGTTATTTTCTTCATGTTATCTATTTTAACTCTACTTGTGGCTCACTTGCACCTGCAGGCCTGTGTGGGTGATGTACTGACTGTTAGCTCAATTTGGAATTCGAATCTTAGAACCTGCCTTCCACATCCTGAAGTCCTAGCCAATAGGCCATGACACCGGCAGTTTTAATTTAGTCCATCGGTTCACCACAAAAATTTCAAATATTCAAATCATCACCTCCTTTTTACAAATATTAGACTGAATTCTTCAAAATCAAATTTCGTCAATATCTGTTTACTAAAGTGATGCAACCGCTAGTAGTTTTTGCTGGAAACTGCACTGCTTGTTTTGTGTTTTGCACAAACTTTGCAAGAAAGGTAGAGGAATATATGCCCTAAACTTAAACTATAATTTAAAGGGGCTTTTAATTTAATGTAATGAGTCTTAATTACACTCACTAAAGATTATGATGAAGAACTTTAAAAAAATTGCAAACCTTTTTTAATGAAAGATTGGTTTTGTGAGGTCTTTAGGGACCTTGGTTTTTTTCGTAATTTTGTAAATTCAGCTGCAGTTGAACAATTGTTCCTCTTACAATGATCAATCAAAAATGTATTCTACCCCAAGTACTTTACAAAAGTGCTTCCGTTTTATCCAGGTCATAGGGAAGCCTAATTGGAAACAATATAACGGTTGGACGCAGCTATATAATTGGATATATAATAGGAGGTATTTTTAGAACAGACTGGATGGTAAGACGTAGGTTCAATTCACATTTAGTTGTAATATATATTGTTTAATTTTGCAATAAGATTGTCACTTAATTAATATATTTATATAAATTGTGCATATGGCTTCTAAATGCCACATACAAAAAAATGAGTATGAAAGTACATTTAAAATATAAAATCCAAGAAGAAAAATAAATTTAAATCTAAAGTACAGAGTAGGCTTGCTGTTGTCTTAGTTTTTAAATGTATAGATCCCGTAGCAGAGATAAATCTAAGTTTCTGAACCATTCGACCTCTGCTTCGCCGGTTTAATAAAAACCAAGAACGTAATTGACAATTATTAACTATGTAATTCATAGTTTGAATTTCGCTCCGCATTCAATTGGAATGATCATTTGCCATTCAGCATTTATATTTTCAGTAGTTGCATCTTCCCTCACTCTTTTAAAAGCGACTCAACAAGGTCCATTCTTAAGAAGAAGGTTTATTCTACAGATAACAGTCATGAGTCTTATATTAGAAACATTTAGCGTTATCAAAAGTTAAATTTTTAGAAAAAATTTTCAAAAAATAATTATTGTATATGGTCAAAACACATTGCGTCTTAAGATTAACCTTTATGCAATACAACATTTGCTGACATAATAACGAATGCACTTATAATATTAACAATAGAAAAGGAAAATTACCTGTGAAATGAATTAAAAGCTCTGATAAAAATGGAATAAAAGGGTCCCACAACTATGTAACGATTTTTTTTCTTTAACTAGTCTATATTCACTTCATGAACACGAATTCATAGATTTTTATTGACACAAACAGCAACTTTTTACATAAATAATATGAAAAAATAAAAATATTTTTACGGCAAAAACTATATTGATATCATTAATGTTACATATTTTATTTCCTAAACAAGAATATAAAATCCATTACATTCTACAACAAATATAACCTGAGTTTTGTAACAAAAAAGGTTAGGCTATGTTAGGCTAAGATATGTTAAGTTAGGTTATGTTAGGTTAGGCTATGTTATGTTAGGCTATGTTAAGATAGGCTATGTTAAGATAGGCTGTGTTAAGATAGGCTATGTTAGGTTAGGCTATGTTAGGTTAGGCTACGTTAGGTTAGGCTACGTTAGGTTAGGATAGATTTTATGTTGGTTAGTTAGATTAGATTAGCAATATGCATTACCATTTTCCAATTTTGAGGACAACTAAAATTTTATGGTCTTTTCTTATATAAAATGTAATTTTTAAACTTATTATTTCTTTGCATTTTTTCCGTGAATTTTAGCTGTTTCTAATCTACGAACACTGAAGTAGTTTTAAAAGGCTGCTTTTGGCTTTGCAAAATTGATATAACAGCCGTTTTTATTCAGTAGAATTAGACTGCAAGTATATTTATATATTTTAGGTAGTTTCCTTGAATTTTTTTTCCTTGAGAAAATTGATAAAATTTATTTAGTTCAACATAAATGTTTTATTTAATTTAATTCCAATATAAATTATTCTTATTGAAATATAAAAATAGTATACACATATATATTTTTAAAATATTCTTGGCCCAATATCATTTATTCAAAGAAATAACTGAAATGAGTCAAATGTTTTAATTTAAGCCTGCAGCCTTAACAAAACAGAAAATTAGTTGAGTTTTCATAGACTAGAAACTGCTAATATCACGAAAAATACAAAGAAAAAACTTAAATTTACATTTTCTATGATAAAAAATCATCAAATACATAGTGATATGTAAGAAGAAAAATGTGTTTTTGAAAAAAAGTATGTGAAGTTCACCATTTAAAGGTTGTTGTAGGCCTATCTCTGCAGGTTTTCAAAATTCCTGTGGTCCCAAACTTAAAAAAAATCACTCTGTCCATCCATATATATATATATATATATATATATATATATATATATATATATATATATATATATATATACTAGCTGAACCCGGCAGACGTTGTCTCGCCTTTCATTTTTCATTGACATACCAAAATAAAGCAATAAAAAGAATTATAGAAAAAAACCATTATTTATTAAATGAGTGCAAGAGGGTAAACAATATTTTTGGTCTTCTTATTAAATTTTTAAAAAAAAAAAATGTAAAGGTTTTTTGTAGTATGTGCTACACTCTCAAAGTGAAATGTAGAACTACAATAAATGAAAACATATACAGTACTGTTGTTGTGAGACTTCAATCTGCTTATGGCATGTGAAACTACATTAAACCACACAGTCATATGTTTTTTGTAAACAATTCAGATTCTCCATTTGAATAACATGGGATCTTTAGGAGCCCGTGAGGTGGGACCCTGTGGACAAATCTGCATCAAACTTCACAGAAACCATCTCGGGAGTATACAGGACAACATCCTAAAATTTCATGGCGATCGGTTGGATGGTTTGGCAGCGCATAAACTTCAAACATATATATATATGTTTGTATATATACAAACATCCTCTTTTATAAATATAGATATAAAGGGACTGTATTGAAGCGAGAAAGGTACTTAAGGGTTTTAAATGTCACCGAATCAGTCCCTGACAGTCCGTCCTGTAAGCTTTAGAATCAAATCAGTCCCGCTTTGAGTCGTGCTTTGTGAGGCGTGATTCATACTCCACCGAACTTATTCCTTTGTATTTGGTCGGAATTAGTTTGCAAACGAAGGTATACACTCGATTCAAGTTTCTATTGAAGAGATACCTTTATCAATGTATGGTGAGTGTGTGTCATCAATCAGTATAAATCAGTGCTTTAACATGCATCTTAGTTTTATTTTATTACTATATTGGTTTTTTAAAATAAATAACGTTATACTACAAATTTATGTTCATAAGTTAATTTGTAAAGGGGTGACCCGGTTTTATATCTGTATATGGCTTATTAGTAAGCCTGTTGGCAGTACAGCCGAAAATTACAACTTTAATGTTCTAAACATTTATATGTAAAATCAATTTAATTAATAACTTCTAAATTAATACTACAAATAATTTGACTAGAATGATTTCAAATAGTAAATTTCTGTTTGTAGCTAATACATTGCACTTGGAAATCGATAATCATATTTTCCCGTAACAAAATACTGTTATTGAAATTTAACGTTATAACTTCAGGGATTAGACAGAACTAAATGTGCATCTATACATATATGTGATTTAGTGTAACTATGGCATTAAAAGCTTTCTAAGCTCTGAAAGTAACTGATTGAAGTAACCCGTGGTTCGGAAGTAACGTTAAGTCGTTGGTCCCCCCAGCTTAAGGTGGTGCAATCAATATTCGGTGATTTTATTTTTCCCTATTTTTTTAATTAAAATTAGTTAATTTACATTCCCTTGACAGAAACACTTTTTTTACCACTACATTATAACTTGTTGCCTTATAAAGGGGCAAATTTAGTTGGGCATTTAGGTGAATACCTTTTAAACTATAAATATGTTTACATTTTTTAAAATTTTAATCATCTTAATCCCTTCAGTTATATCTAATAAAAATTAAATGTTTAATTTTAATTTTTACATTTGTCTTAATTGTGGTTTGGTCTTAATGTTGATTTAAAATCAGTTAAATTCTCCAATTCATAAGGCCACAAGTTCTAATGTAGTGGTTAAACATTAAAAAAAATATTTTTCCTAGCCCATGTGAAGTTGCATTAGCTAATTTTCATGATAAAATCGATTATAAACATTGATTAAGTGTTAGAGAGGGCTGTTTAGCTCTGGCTTCGCCTGGTAAAATAAGATGAACTTTAATTTTTTTAACTGATTACGTATCTTTCAATTACAGTTTCAAATAAGGACGATTTTGTAACTCAATGTCATCGCTAGTACAATTAGAGAATTAGTTAGTTAGAGAATTAGAGAAATAGGTACAGTAAGATAATGACTTGTTATGTGTAGCCCATCGTGATCTTTGGAAATACTGACAACTGAAGAGCGCCACTGAATGATCCACGCAAACAAATTGATTAACATGAACACATAAACTAAGTTAACTTAGCATAAACACATAACTAAACTAGTGACAAACACTATTAACATGAACACATAAACTAAGTTAACTTAGCTTAAACACATAACTAAACTAGTAACAAACACTATTAACATGAACATATGAACTAAGTTAACTTAGCTTAAACACCTAACTAAACTAGTGACAAACACTATTAACATGAACATATGAACTAAGTTAACTTAGCTTAAACACCTAACTAAACTAGTGACAAACACTATTAACATGAACATACGAACTATGTTAACTCAGCTTAAACACCTAACTAAACTAGTGACAAACACTATTAACATGAACATGTGAACTTAGTTAACTTAGCTTAAACACATAACTAAACTAGTGACTAATAATATTCACATGAACATATGAACTAAATTAACTTAGCTTAAACACCTAACTAAAATAGTGACAAACACTATTAACATGAACACATGAACTTAGTTAACTTAGCTTAAACACCTAACTAAACTAGTGACAAACATGAACACATGAACTTAGTTAACTTAGCTTAAACACATAACTAAACTAGTGACTAATACTATTAACATGAATTAATGTTTGTCAAGTTCATGTTCAACAATGTAAATCAGCTATAATTTATCTGTATATAGATATATTTAATCCATATTATTAATCCAATATTATAATATTTAATCCATCTATAAACACTCAGAGCATGTGAAAATACAATAACAATTAAATAAAACTATCTCCATAACCTAATATTAATACTCTTGGTACAAAATACTTAATATGAAGTTTAAACAAATTTGCTAAGACTTAATTTTTAAATACGTCTTACAGATCACAGATCAATCACAGCTAAATTGATGTTGGCAGCACTGTTACCATTATCAGCTGTTTATGTCAACTTCCAATACAAATCGACAGCTGAATTAGATGTTTACTTAAACAGCTGATAATGGTAACAGTGCTGCCAAAATCAATTTATCTTTGACAAAATAGCAACAATTTTTTTTTTTTTAATTTCTATGTATTATATTTTAATACACTATTATGTAAAATCGTGAAAAAATAATAACAAGGCATGCATTTACCAAATGTTTGCTGTAATCTTTGTAGATTGGATAATCTTTTACATAAAAAAACATTTATATAAGTGGTAAGCTCCATAAGGAATATGAAAAGTTTGAGCTCTCTTTCTACGTTATTAAACAAAATATTTTAAAAATTTCAAAAATAAAAAGTTTTAAAATTACTATTTTTTCTCAAAATATCATAAAGTACAGGGTGTTTTATAGAAAAATGAAATTTGACCGCCATATTGGAAAATGGCGGCCATTTTACCAAAATTTGAATTATGTATTTTTATTGTCTCCAAAAGGAAGTTAACGTTTTTTGTCAGACTAATGGTGGCCCATGTAAAAAAGACGCAATGAATACTATTACGCTAATGCCAAGTTTATGGAGAGTTCAAGTATCGACAGGGTTGGATATTACACTACACTGTTTCCTAGCTTACTGCACATGTTAATGTTTGTGGTGAGCCCAACTAGTTTTCTAAGTCATAAAGGTGGGCGTGTACCGTGTACTTAAGATAGAGTACAAGCATCGATCGGGTTAAATATAGCACCACCCTGCACGTGTTTTAGCTTACTGCACAAATTTATATTTTCAATTTTTATTAATATTTGTTCTTTATTGTAGGCTATGTAAGTTGTAGATTTTTACCAATCTTAAGTTATAACAAAACAGCCACAGTAACTATTAATAAAACTTTTATATTAATAATACTTATTAATATAAAAGTTAATATTAATACTTATTCCACTTGCTCACTCAAAACCATTATTTTAAATTTTTAAACTGTGTAACGATAGGATCTATTGCAATTTTTCTGTACACTCCTTGCAGGATTTTGTTAATCACATGTGAAGAAGGAGATAGCCTGTTCATCGTACAGGTGGAGTAATTTGAACATATGGTACGTTCCGAAATATGTACGGTGTGTTAAGAGAGTACAAAAACAAGGTGTTTAATTTTATTTTAGAGTATCATTCATGTCATGTAGTAAAGGAGGCCATTTTGTTGCAAGTTGTAATTTGTTCCGGAATTGTCTTTTTAATTACCCTAAAAAAAGTATAAATAGCAATACTAACAATGGATTGTTGCAAAACACATTTTATATCCATTTTATTCATGGCTTTTCCTAAGGACCTGTCAACCCTAGTTACAAACAATGGTTACACTCTTTGATCCTACAGTTGTCAAAGTCATTTGCTGCTCAAATACGCCCATATCTCTACTACCGGCGTCTTAATGATGAGTAATGAATAACTGTAAAGCATGAGAGAAGTTTGCTTCAGTAGTTATGAATTAATTTATAACTTATTTTTTATTTGTATATCATTGTAACATAATTTTGGACAAGTTTATTAATACTGTCTGAAGGTAATTCCCTTAATATTTTTGAAGTTATACTTCTTTGCGCCCGTTAGACACTTTGGGATGGGATGTTGGTCGAGAAACCGCGTCACGCTGAAAAGTAAGAACAAATTTTTAAGAACTATCGATTAATCGATTGTTAATCGAAGAAATTTAATCGAAGAAATTACTGATAATGATAATATAGGTGTATAATATAATAATGAAGTCACGTATAATATATTGAAGATAAATATATTGAATAATATTGAAAAATGTCTTATATTTCATTTATATATCCTGTCTGTTTGTGTGCGTGAGTGGGTGTATGAGAATGGCCAAAGAAGTATAACTTCCACCGTGTGGTCCGACGCACACCCAATTTTTTTTATCGTGTCTAAGTTGAGGATGTTGAGGAACTTGAAAATGAACAAGCATTTTAAACATATTGTAGGGTCAAAATATGTCGCTCGTAACAAGACGCCTGCATAAATGGACCTAAAGCTGACAGTCAGTTTGATGGACTTTTCTTGCTTGTCTGTTCAGATGACAGCGAACGACGAAATTTCCCAGAATTATTGTCCAATTGTATTCAGAATATATTTAGAGTACAATCAATATTATTCTTATATCCACTCGCATTTTCGTTCATCAAACTTTTTAACTGCTGAAATTGCTAATATTAAAACAGTCCTAATATGTATTTTTATTTATTTATTATTATTTATGTAATCGAATATACTGCTACTAAGTAGCTATTGTTTCCAATCAATAGCAGCCATTGTTTCCATTAATGATGTAACAGGTGAGATTATTTTAGGGAGAAAATACACAACTGTATTATTTTGGTATTAACAAAGGTTCAATATATCTTCAAACACAGGTTGTTTACAATGTCCCAATTACCAGGAGAGCATTTTAGAATCCTGGAATTCTAGATACGTCATAACGTGGTGTATTATTGCGTATTGTTTTTGTTTGTTTCTTTGTTTTTGTTGATTCAATCTTGTATAAAAACCTTGATCTAAATATTAACTTTTTATTTATATGAATATGGAGAGAACATACTGTATTATAGATGTTACTTAAGTAAATATGTCATATTATTAGTTACATTTATATGAATAGGTGACAATTAGTGAGTTAAAATTGTGACATTATGTTTATTGTATTTTACAAGATTTGTTCCCAAAAAACATAGGCTTGAAGAATAAATAAATAAAAACTAATTGTAAAATAGTTGAAGTATAATGACGCAATACAGACTTTGTATTATTATCATTATTTTGTCATTTCACTTTAACTAAACATAGATTTACATTTACATAGGCCTACAAGCCTGTTCGTGACGTTTATTAAACGAGTGAAGTACCGACCACTAGCCCAGTTAAGGATTCGAACTTGAAACTGCACTCCACAGTACAGTTTGGAACCACTAAGTTTTTGTGGATTTATTATCAATAAATATTTGATTACTGGTAAGGTAATAATATATATCAACCTGAGAATATATATGCTAGCCGTTAGCCCTAGCTTCGCTACGGGGTAGTTCTCTCTGCCTGCTACCCTTTCCTCCTTGGTTCTGTATAAAACATCGCATTGGTGTAAAAGATCAGCCTGTTACCATTCTCACAGACGACGAAGTTGAATAGTCTAGAAAATCCACTAAGTCCACTTTAGGTGTATGACAAGTAGTGCAATCATAGTATAAATTCATAGTAGAAGCAAGGAATAGAGCTCTTTCAGAAGCGAAGAGAGATAGAGAAATCGTCAGACTTCCTGTAGCAGTCGAAAAGAGCTTAGCGCGGCTGCATATACGCATCGCTTCTTTGCTCCCTCTCTCATTCTCATGGTAAAATGCATTCTTCCCTCTCACTCTAGGCTGCTGCGCAACAAGATTAACCTAGCGGCAGCCGCATCAAGGTTGCAAAATTAGGAAAAAAGTAATCTGGCTTTTTAACATTGGCTTTTCGCTTCTTATACGTGTGTGTTCATTAGTAGAAATAACCTTAAACATTACGATGAAAACCAAATTAGCCAAGCTTTTGTGCCAACGTTAATATATTGTGGTACCAGCTGTTTGAAATGAATTATCAACTCAAATTATTGCCAATGTTGCTTTTATGGAAGAAGGAAATGTTAAGGGGACAAAGGAAATTCTATTCCTTTGTCTACCCTTTTGGAATAGAATTTTGAGAAATCGATTGTTAGTGGGTCTCTATGATACAAAACAAAATCTTCCATCCAAATTTGATAAATGTGTTTAGTGGTTCCGGACATTTCGTGTAAGTGAATACATCGGTTTTGGATTATATATTAAGATTGTTTCATTGTTGTAGTCATATATTGTTGTTTTTTACGTCTTATAATTCATTTTTATCTTTGTTTTTGTTCAAGGCTGGACCCTGCGGACCAATACTCCTCCAGCTCCTCCTGCCACTCACCCCCTGCCTCCCCCCTCATCTTCAGCAACGCCCTGCACGTCGCCGTGGACCATGGGGCTGTCGAGGTGGCCAGGCTGTTGCTCAAGTACGGGTTGGAACCTGACCAAGGAGGCCGAGTGGCTTGCGAACCACCCCCGTCACCAAGACACCCCCAGCCCCCCTCACGTCCCTGCAGTCCACCCCCGCAGCCACCTGAACCACCTCCTCCGACAATACCAGGTACTTTAGGAAAATTTTATCATAATTTAATATATTTCTCATAAACTGACCTTTCATAAGCCCAACCACGTACACATATTCTTCAATGAATTACCAGTAAAAATTCTTTGAAAGTTGCAGCTTCAAAATTGGAATTTTATCAATATTAGTATCATGAAAAATTATTTACACGCCCTGTGCTAGAAGCAGCGCTCAATCTAGTGTGTAATAAATTGATTGACATCAGTTTCATTTACTCTGAAGAGAGTATCAGATTTGTTACAAAATCAAAAAATTTTATGAATAAACGAATAAATGATTTATTTCCAAAAAAAGACTACATATTATATTGTACATCTGAAACTAAAAGGAAATAAAATGGCACTGCTTCCAGTAATGTGGCCATATGTTAAAATAAAAACAGTAAAAAAAAAAAAAAACAAATATACTATGTGAGTCAAGCTCTTAAATATTAACTTAAAACAGATTACGACCGCTACTGTTAGAATCTGCTATATTATACTAAAAAACAACAAGAACAGAATGTAATGTTACGCATTAAAAACTAAAGAAATCATATTAAATAACAAAAATGAACCAAAAGAATACTGCAAATTCAAGCAAGATTGTGTGGAAGGGGAAAAACACATATATTATTAGATTAAACTGAAATTCAGAAAAGAAATATCATGTTGGGTCAAAAGCCAATTGAAAACAAGTCTGCAGAATGTGTTTAGAAGTGGAGTATGTTTTATATCATTAGGCAAGCAATTAAAATATTTTGGACCCAAATACATAAAGGAATGTTTAAAAATTGATGTTCTTACTCTGGGTAATTTATATAATCCACTCACCACAGCCATTGTGTTATAGGAAGGATTGATATTGCCTCTATTTCCACTCCTGACATAAAACAGTCTAAGGACTTTATAAATAAAATCTAATCACTATCAAATCATTTTCTCCACAGAAGGCTATTCATTATTCCAATGAAAACCGAATTGGAATGCCAAATGAATGCCAAGCTTTCATGCAATTTGTATATTTGTTGAATCACCCGTTTTAAATTAATTTTCAAATTAAATTAATGCCAATATTGTTCGTATGTGATCGTATAGTGACGAATAAAATAGGTAATTTATTCTGTGAATAAAATATCTGTGTATAAAAATATTAGTTTCAGAATATAAGCTTTTCATCATATAACTAATATATTATAAATTTTTCATGTGAATTATTTACTACAACATTTTCAGCTATATTTTTACAAATATTGGGTTCCTTTATTAAATAATTTTAATAAAACAACAGAACGGAAACAAAGAACTCAATATTCACTACAATTCACACACAGTATTTATTAATCTCTTAATTTCCTTTATACACGTATAAGTTCGTTTTAAAGTGATTATATGTTGTCAACCTTTATAAACAATTGCAGGTTATATATTACACTTTCAGGCTATCGATTCGTCGAAGTGTTAATGACATGAGAATACAAAACCTTTTTAATTGTTTAATTTAGACCTGAATTATTTTCCACAGATATCAATACACGTGGATTTTAAAACTACTCTACGACTCTAAAATGGAATATGTAATTATTTTTCTAAGATACAATTGTTGTGCAAATCATTATTTCCTGAGATTCATACTAAATTGTTACATACAAATATGGAATTTAGTTTTTACCAACTTATACGTTCTATTTCTTGTTGAAGAATACGATATTCTTAAAAACAATATTTTGATGTAAGCGATTGTTTACAATATTTACATCAGCACTCAAATTCAAAAATTTCAATCTCAGGAGCTAGCTAGATGGAATATGAATAACATTATTTAATAGGCTATTGTTTCCTGACATTTATACTAGATAAATATATTGTATGGAATTCAGTTTTTATATATTGCTTTACATAAAGTTCTCCAAATCTTTAAAAACTCCTACAATCACATTTAAATTGTTCTAATACAAATATTTAACATAATTATGTACAACCCTGTCTTTTGAGCTAATTTATAATGGGCGGTGAGACGGTTGCCGAGTGTTCTAAGGCGTCAGGACTTTGAGCTTGGTTTAGAGACTGCACTGATTCGAATCCGACCTTGACTGCAAATATTTATCAGTAATGTTCACCTTCTACTGAACTGGTTCGTCGACTGCAAATATTTATCAGTAATGTTCACCTTCTACTGAATTGGTTCGCCCCCTTATTCTATTTGAATAACTTCCTCGCACAGATCAATAGTCTATGAGGAACGGGCACAGTAAGGTTAAGAAGGAGATCGGCTTTTCCTCAAAAATAAGAGAAAAAAAACTATTAATATTTTACAAGATGTAGTTTTATCTTAAATACGACAAGATTCAAGTTCAAATTATTCTTAAGCTACTAAACTAATAAAATATGTATTTATTTTACATATATTTTGAATATAGTATAACCTTTTGCTACGTAGAGAAAAGAGGAAGCACACTTTGGGGGTGAAATATATTTCATGTGTTCACTCATGCAAGGGGCGTGCAAAGAAAGTATTTTATGGTTATCGAACGGTGGCCTCAAGCTCATACGTAACGTATCCTTCATGTTCGCCTGGCCGTGTTTTGACAGTTTCAGTGAAACTTGACACATTCACCAATATATCGTATATACAAACAAAAGCTTAAACTGTCTGTCGGGTCAAATAAAGCATTTTAGTTTCAATATATACATTGGTTTTCCTGTTTGTGTATCTTTTTGGAATTTTAAGCGACCGTTCAAATCTCGGGGATGAACATCCCTCGTAGTGAGTGGACATTATTGAATCGGTTCCGAACTGGAGTGGGCAGAAGTAACTACTGTAAATACAAATGGAGATTGACAATAGATCAGTCATGTGATTGCGGGGAATTTATCCAAACAATGGATCACATAGTTTCAGAGTGCCCCTTGCGTTGTTTTACGGAGGGATTAGCTAGCATAAATAGTATCAGTGATGCAGGTCTTAAATGGCTTAATGGGTTGGATTAAGCTTTGTGACGAGAGATCACTTGTTATTTATTTATTTATTTTTGATTACTATTATAATCTAATGTTTTTGGAATTTTTTCAAATTGTAAAACACAGATTTTATATAATTTATAATGTGAAAGCAGAGAAATATGATTGAAGGAAACATTAATCTGGCGTACATAATCAAATTGGTGACCTTTTCTCTTGTTTGTTTTAATAATTATTTCTCATTTAATTGTTAATAATTAATTTTAGATTTGTTCTGTTAAATAACATGGATATTAGTAGGAAAATCACTTGAAAATGTATTGATATTTTAAATATCCTATTAAATTTTAATCCAAAAAAGATGCTTAGTATTCGTAATAAAAATATTTTTTTCTTAGTGATATATATAAAGTTTACTCAAGGTTTTTTTTTTACACACGTTATAAAAACCTCCAGTAAGCTTTTAATTTTTTAAATATGTTTAACAAACTTCAGTACTACAATCTCTTTGTAAAACATAATATGTGTTGGCTGAAAAGTGAACAGAGGCTATTTAAAAGTTCATGAAAGCTTTTAATAAAGTATGAACGAGTCTCGTTTTCTTGTAAGTTTTTAATGAAGAATATTGCACAGCTTAGTTTGCAAATTTATCGCTCTAAGTCGGGAATCCCCTGCTCTTAATTACACCTTCGCAAGGGTAATGGATAATAAACATTCACTTCGCATTAACTGGGATAAGAACAACAAGCTAATAGCTTAATCTACTTAACTTCATCAGTTAAGTAAAGTTGGATAAGTGCATAAGATTGATGATAAGGTGTTGCTTAAAGCACTTAGGCCAGTGGATAATTTTGCTGGTGACAAGTTTTCATTGCTGTGAGCTTATAAAGGCACAATAGTAACTTATTTAAATATTTTAGTCTGTCACAATTTTGAAAACTTTTAAGTTAGTCAAGAATATCCAAAAGGAACCTATACAATTTTCATGTTCTTTTTGTAAAAACTTCTGACCCTAAATATTTACAAACTAACATCAAGTATTTTTATAGAGAGGTTGGTTATATGTAGAGTTTAGAATAGCATTGTATATGTTATAATAATCTTTTGTTGTTTTCAGAAACTTCCACACAAGAAGAATATCCATCCAACCAGTTCTTGGAGCCTGTTGCACCTTCTAAAACGTCCACTCTTAATCCTTTGGTGACCCGGAGAGTGAGCTGGATTGCCCCCACTTCTCCTCCAGATATGAGCAAGCGTCGAAGGGCCACCACCAAATCCCTTCCAAGACAGCGATCGTTTTCTCTCGAACATAACAACGAGTTCTTAGGCCCTGGTGGATCCTGGTCAGCTGAAAGAAGAAGTGTTTCCTTAAAGTCAAGTCCCCTTATATCTCCAAGGCCTCCAGAGGCAGCCCCATCACCGGCAAAGGTCAAAGCGATCGTCCCAGAGAGAAGCATCTTTGCAGAACTGCGCAGGAGTAGTGAGATATTTAAGAGCATTTTGCTGAATCTTTCTATGAAGGACGCTGAGCAAACTACTGTAGATGATGAAATTGATAGTGGAACACCATCTGAAGCACAAGTGGATGTCGAGACGCTTCTGGCAGCCCATGAACAAAGAAAGTTGGCAACGTATCAAACGGAAAGTGGTTTCTCGAGTACCTCCTCGTCATCATCAACATCTCCCTCAAGGTCATCTAGAAGTTCTCTCAGCAGTCCTGATGAAGACGACGATGCTGAAGACGTTATGGGAATCGGGTCTCCCAACGTTGCTGGGGAAAAGGATGAACCTTTGCTGAAGATCAACCCTAACCTTCCTCTGGAAAAAGTTGCCAACATGGCCGAGACCTACACCCGCCAGTACCTCTTCACACTCCCAGCCTTGTTCCTGGCGGTGGTTAGAGGAAACGCTGCCGTCGTCTACCTCCTCCTCAAATATGGCGCGTCTGTTAATTTTCAGGTAAGCTCGCTCTATATATGTAGTCAGGTAGGATAACATGTTTTCTTTTATATACTATATATTTTATACTTTAGACGCTCTAGGAATTTTCGAAGACATTGACAGTGCTTTAAAAGGATATTTTTGGAATGTCACAGATGAAGTTAAGCAATTTTGTAGTTGCAAAATTATGTGGATTCAAAACAATGCTTACTGAAACATTAAGATAGTAAAAACAGTTGTATGTAAAATATTTTAGCGCTGATAGTATGTTGTGAATAAATTTGTCAGAAATATTTTAATTAAGCCGTGGTAACATGAAATCATTTTTTCGTCTCTTCTTAAACAGTACTCGCAGCAATTTATATTTTTCAAAAGATTTTGAAAATTCCTTAATGCTGCACATAGATATTTGATCATATGTAAAAAAGTGAAAAACTGTGTTTTTATATAACATTTTAATGTTGATAGAATTTTTTGACACAATGAGTTATCCATACTTATTTTCTTTTGATTGAATAAGAAAGCTATAACTTAGAAGTTTATTAGTGAGTTCAATCCATCAGTATCAACTTTGCCCAACATTCAAAAGCATTCCAAATAAAGATCACTAAGTGGTCGCTAAATATCACAGTTTGTCGTAATAATGTAGTTCATATAGTTCATTGGTTGTTAAATTTGGAAGCAGTATACAACAACTGAAAAGTAAAAACTAAAGTCTACCTCTGAGACTGTTATTTTAAAATTCTATTCAAATATTAATTAATAAATATAAATTTTAAATATCTATCCCATCAGGCAGGTTGTAAGCATTCATCTCAGTGATAACTAAACCAAAATTATTGTGTTCTAATATATTCATTTTGGAAATATTATTCAATAATTTGTATATTTTCCAACATTTTGATTCCAAGTAAACCTTAAATTGGCTAGTATTCACTGTTCAATTACAATCCATTGCTTCTTTTTAAATTCAATACTTAATATTTTAATCATCATAAATTTAGACCATTTTACATTTGTCAGGAACCACTTTAAAAGCCAAGAAAATATGACTGTTCATTACTAACAATATGATTGTTGTTGTACATAACAATATTATATATTCAAAAACCTTTTCATCATTCAACACCTCTTGGGGATTTCAACTGTTATAATACAAGAGATAGGAACAGAATTGCCACTGCTCAGCACAATTTGGAAATCTTTAAAAATAAATAAACACATCAAGGAAGCATATTTTTTGATAAACTGCTAGATTGTGTTAAAATAAAGAGAGGAACAAAAAGTGTTAAACCCCTGTTGAACAAATATTTAATAAAACATTCACTCTACTCTCTTGAAAATTTTTTTGCTATTGATAAAAGTTTATCCTCTGAATTATGTTATCAATTTGATAAAAAATGTATATTCATTAATTATAATATGAACTGTTCGTATTTGGACCAATAGATAGTTTTCTTATAAAAATTTATGTATTTACATTGTAATACTTCAACTTTAATTATTACGTCAATCTGGACACTCTTCGTGTATATGTTAATGAATATTAATGTTTGTACCTTTTTTGTAATAAAGATCTTTCAATTCAATACAACATTCTACCGATTAGTATTCTTTAATATATGTGGGCTGAGAAAATAACAGTTCTTTTTAATTAAAGTAATTTTTACTGTCAATGATAACAGAAAATGAGCAAAAATAGTAAGAAAATCAGTATGTACGAAAAGCAGTATAGTAGAGTAAAAAATGAGTATATAGCAAACCAGTAGGTTTTAATGAAATACTGTATTTAGATAGTTTCACAGTATGACGTGTGGTTAATTTTAGCAGCACTTTCAAATTAATTAATTAATACTGAATCACAATACTTATTATGCGTGATTGTATTTAAACGTTGTTCTTAACAGTAATCTTGCATTTTGTTAATCATAACGATAAGGACAAAACTGGAGAAACTTGGTTGAGTAAATATTTCCTCTTGATAATTACCAAGACTGGATAAAGGTGTCGGCAATAATTAGCCGGCTGTTGGCACATGCTGCAGGTATAACTCCAAGCGACACTTTAATTATTGTTGTAACATGTATAGGCTTCTAGCCTCCTCTCCGAGTTTACAAAGTTGATTAGTTATATTTGCACGGTCTCGCTTGTCTTTACGTCACAGCGTATTTTACGTCCTTACTGCCTAACTCGTACATATCTTAAAGAATATTTTTTCTCTAACGCGTCTGCCAAACCGAAAATGATGATAATAAGAAATAAAAATAATATAAACTTATAAATTCAATCTAACTTCAAACTAGATAAGTGACTTATTTATAATTGATGTAGTAAAACTATTTCAATATGATCTCGATTACTTCAAAATAAAAATTCTGGTCGAAATTATATTATTGTAAGGGTAAATTTTCTCATGACGTAACAATAAGTAGACATATTATTTTTCAGTGTTTATTCATTCGAGTAGTTATTTTATCACTAAATAAAGTCATATATACTCAGATAGACTATTTATTTTAATTAATTATTGTTACCACCTGCTTAAGGTATATATAAAGCAAACTTATAGATCGTTAATTGAAAATAATAATGTATCTATTAACAACGGAAATCGTTAGGCACTCAAATTAATTACAATGTAGATTTATATAATTTGAGTTACAATGATAACTTTACAATACCCTCTAAACGTAGTTATAATGAGCAAGTTTACAGTACATTCTGACCAACTTAGTTGCTATGAGAAACTGAAGAGTACATTCTAACAAACTTAGTTACTGATGTTACTGCACAATGCGCTACCCAACTAAATTGATATTCATAAGTACACAGTACATTCTGACCAACTTAGTTGTTATGAGAAGCTGTAGCGTACATTCTAACAAACTTAGTTACTGATGTTACTGCACAATGCGCTACCCAACTAAATTGATATTCGTAACTACACAGTACATTCTGACCAACTTAGTTGTTATGAGAAACTGAAGAGTATATTCTAACAAACTTAGTTACTGATGTTACTGCACAATGCGCTACCCAACTAAATTGATATTCATAAGTACACAGTACATTCTAACCAACTTAGTTGTTATGAGAGACTGAAGAGTACATTCTAACAAACTTAGTTACTGATGTTACTGCACAATGCGCTACCCAACTAAATTGATATTCATAAGTACACAGTACATTCTAACCAACTTAGTTGTTATGAGAGACTGACGAGTACATTCTAACAAACTTAGTTACTGATGTTACTGCACAATGCGCTACCCAACTAAATTGATATTCATAAGTACACAGTACATTCTGACCAACTTAGTTGTTATGAGAAGCTGTAGCGTACATTCTAACAAACTTAGTTACTGATGTTACTGCACAATGCGCTATCCAACTAAATTGATATTCATAAGTACACAGTACATTCTGACCAACTTAGTTGTTATGAGAAGCTGTAGCGTACATTCTAACAAACTTAGTTACTGATGTTACTGCACAATGCGCTACCCAACTAAATTGATATTCGTAACTACACAGTACATTCTGACCAACTTAGTTGTTATGAGAAACTGAAGAGTATATTCTAACAAACTTAGTTACTGATGTTACTGCACAATGCGCTACCCAACTAAATTGATATTCATAAGTACACAGTACATTCTAACCAACTTAGTTGTTATGAGAGACTGAAGAGTACATTCTAACAAACTTAGTTACTGATGTTACTGCACAATGCGCTACCCAACTAAATTGATATTCGTAACTACACAGTACATTCTGACCAACTTAGTTGTTATGAGAAACTTTAGCGTACATTCTAACAAACTTAGTTTCTTATGTTACTGCACAATACGCTACCTAACTAAATTGATATTCGTAACTACACAGTACATTCTGACCAACTTAGTTGTTATGAGAAACTTTAGCGTACATTCTAACAAACTTAGTTTCTTATGTTACTGCACAATGCGCTACCCAACTAAATTGATATTCGTAACGACACAGTAAATTCTGACCAACTTAGTTGTTAAGAGAAACTGTAGAGTACATTCCAACAAACTTAGTTACTGATGTTCCTGCAAAATAAAGCTACCCAACTAAATTGATATTCATAACTACACAGTACATTCTGACCAACTTAGTTGGCCTGAGTAACTGTAGAGTACATTCTAACAAACTTAGTTACTGATGTTACTGCACAATGCGCTACCCAACTAAATTGATATTCATAACTACACAGTACATTCCAACAAACTTAGTTACTGATGTTCCTGCAAAAATAGCTACCCAACTAAATTGATATTCGTAACGACACAGTAAATTCTGACCAACTTAGTTGTTATGAGAAACTGTAGAGTACTTTCTAACAAACTTAGTTACTGATGTTCCTGCAAAATATAGCTACCCAACTAAATTGATATTCGTAACTACACAGTACATTCTGACCAACTTAGTTGTTATGAGAAACTGTAGAGTACATTCTAACAAACTTAGTTACTGATGTTACTGCACAATGCGCTGCCAACTAAATTTATATTCATAACTACACAGTACATTCTGACCAACTTAGTTGTTATGAGAAACTGAAGAGTACATACTAACAAACTTAGTTACTGATGTTACTGCACAATGCGCTACTCAACTAAATTGATATTCGTAACTACACAATACATTCTGGCCAACTTAGTTGTTATGAGAAACTTTAGATTAGGAACTTAGTTAGGTGTTACTGCACAATACAGCTACCCAACTAAATTTATATTCGTAACTACACAGTACATTCTGACCAACTTAGTTGTTCTGAATAAGTGTGAGGTATGTGCTAACTAATTTGGTTACGATGAGCTCCTGTAAAATACTACACAAATAAACTGTTACAGTAACTACACAGTACATTGTAACCAACTTAGTTGTTCTGAACAACTGTACAGACCAACTTGATTACGATGAGCAACTGCACAATACAGGCTACACTTATGAGTTATTACAGTAACTATACAGAACATTCTACCCATCTTAGTTGTTCTGAGTAAGTGAAGAGTGTGTGCTAACTAATTCGGTTACGATGAGCAACTGTAAAGTGCAGGCTAACCAACTTAGTAGTATGTGTAATACAGTATATTCCAACTAACTTATTAATGGTGAGTAACTATGTAATACGAGCAGTCTTTATATTTATTTATTTATTTATTAGACCCTATAAGTCTAACTTAGATTGGGCTTCCATGAATACCTGGTACCCACTTGGTGCAGTACATTGAAGTTAAAAATTATTCCTATACAAGCAGCTGCCACAATTTAAAAAAAAAATTATAGTTGCATGCTAGTAAAATATATGTTTACTGGTAACTGAGAGATAAATTGGTAATAAAAGAATTTAATTACGTATCTGATGTAATTAATACTCTGTCTGAATAAGTTCCTGGCACAGATCAATAGTCTATGAGGAATGGGCAGAGTAAAGTTTAGAAGGAGATCGGCCTCTCCGTTAAAAAAAATATTATTGATAATGCATATCTTAATTTTAACCTTCTTTAAACGTTGGTATCTTCAAGGTGAAAGGTGAAAGTATTATTTCACTGAAACTTGAACGTGGTTGGTAGCTTGGAAAACCAGTACCGTTTATCATTCATTATTGCCCTCCAAATATCGATTTATAGTATTTATATTTTTAGTCCTATTTTTGTACAGATCACTCAACGTGTGCCAATCCAATCCAATAGTATCTACGTTAAAGAACGGAACATATATATAAATCGTTTAAAACTCACCCTCAACAATCATCCAAATAACTTACGCCCGTCAAATATCCACCCAAATATAATTAATTTACCTGATTTTGAACTATCTACTAGCTAACAATTCAATTTATGTCAACTTGCCACTGCGGAGTGATAATTAGGAATGTACAAAATGTTTTTATTCTCTCTCAAACGTCTCACCTTTACTGATTTTGTTTAATTACTACTACTTTTGACGTATTTGACGAGAAAAGAGGGATAAATTTGCCCCCATAGCGTTAAACGTTTTGTGTGCTATTATATTGGTCTATTATATTATATTATAAATTGGTCGGTAGTGTAGTTGGTTCAATCCCAGCTTCATGTGCTAAAGGTTCTCAGTTTGATCCCAATCAACGTCGTAACACATTTTGAGAAGGATCAGCTGATAACCACCGACTGTTCATTTGTCATTGGGCTATTAATTAATGACACTTTCTAAGGAATAGTCGGCCTTAGTTTGTAACAATGACTACATTCGCTCATCTACACTCATCACACTCATTCGAAATTAATATTCGCCCATATCTTGATGATCGGCTTCTTATGAATAAATAAAAATAAAATAAAAAATAAATATTTAAAATAATATTTTTAAAGAAACATTACCTACATTACGCTATATTTCTCTAATACCATATTTGACATTTTTAAAATGCATCTTAAGTAATAGATATTTTCAAATAAAAATAAAATAATATAGACTTTTAGAGGTAAAATAAATTATATAAGAAAACTTTAGTAAATTAGCATAAAATGGCTATTACTTAGCTAGGTAACAAGCTGTAGTACAATTTTTGAAAACATATTTTGGATATTTTGTTATTTTCAATTTAAATCATAACAACTCAGTTTTGCAAATTTAGTATATAGACTATAAAAATCATTGTGTTTTAGTTCTAATAAATATTTCTAGCAAAAACACACTACCTGTTTTACCACTCAAAATAGTTTACGCTCTATAAAGACATAATTTTCAAGTATTAAGACATATTTCTTTATCAATAAATATATTGATATCATACCAATCTTACGCTTATGCAGCGTAAAATCCAAAGATAAATGGTTTTGTTAATATATTTGATCACCTAGAGGAAATGCCACGTCAAATGCATACGTCTGCAGTTATCTGCCTCAGCAAGCGTTTCCTGTAGTCTGCACTCAGCACACCCGCTCCACTTTAAATCGACTCTAATATGTGTTGTAAATTGTAGCTTTTCTATAGATTTATAGCCTCAACATTATCACTTTATTGAAAACCAAGTAAGTTGCTTATTGGACATCAGCAGTTGAGGAAAAGTTACCCAGTTGTTAAATTGTGATTATGTATAGTTTTGTGTGTATAAAAAGTGCAATAGTACAGGCTAATGAAAGAAATTTCAAATAAGTTAAGATCACACAATTTTTTTACCATTAGAGAACTAAAACGATCAATATTAAGTGGTCCATTTTATTAATCCACAATTGCTATCCCGATAGCACATGGATTCTTAGTGGAACTATACTAGTGTTGACCTAACTCTACTGTTATAGTATATCTTAAATTAGTTACGCCCTGTACTGTTTTAAGTTAATAGTTTTTATTTTAATATTTATTATGTTATATCACTCCTATCCACCATATCTTAAACTCACTCATTGACTGCCACCCACTCTTTTTTACATAGATATGATATATCCCATTAGTCCTCTGCATTGCTCATTGAGTGATTTTTAAGAAGAAATATGTTTTTGATTTTTGTGTGAAACAGGATATAACTTCCTTTCAAAATATCTTCATCGTTTTCAAAATTTATGAAATCAGCATTGAGTATTATATAAATCATCTAATGTTCTGAACATGTTATTAACTGTACAGAATGGTCAATAACTTATATTGGGTGGGAAAAAATATGGAGATCCTTTCTCAACTTTTCTATAACTTTACTTATAAAACTTAAATCTTGTACGTGATCATGGTTGTAAGAAATATAATTTTTGACGCCATTAGCGACATTTAATCTTTTCCGGGGGTGGCCCACGAGGAGTAGAACAAAAATCTTCAACTTAAGCCTAGGTCGAGTTTGGTATCAAATGAAATTGTACTGACACATTTACGTACAGTACTACTGACTCACCCGCCCTCCCTCACTCGTACAATGCTACTGATCAAGAGAAATCAATTGCCCATACCGGACTTCGAAAGGTTTATCCTTTCCAGAGAAGCAGTCATTTAAATTTCAAAGTAATTAATTTTAACAATATAATTTCTCCTCGATTAACGGTTTTAATTAAGTTATTCTGATCAAAACTTATACTTTATGGAACGCAATTTTTAAAAAGTTTAGTTATCAAATTATCCATGGAAAAAATAACGTTTTTGTGAAAGCGTTTCCATATTTTTTCATCCTGTATTTTAGGTATTTGAAAGCAAAGCCAATAGTGGAACGATGATTTGGTGTCAGTTAATCTGTTGAGTAATGAAAAAAAAAACTTAGGAGAATACTGTATACATCGTATCCTGTGTCCTACATTAGTCTTTGTATTTTCTCCTACATTTTTAGTTTTTATTACAAAGTAAAAAAAAAAAAATTTTCCGTATGTTTTCAGAAATTCATAAAAATAACTTCGTATAGCATTCAATCTGAGTTAAAACAATTAGGAATCGTAAATAAATAAATTAATCAGAATAAATAGAGAGATAATTAATTTACTACAGGCAATGTTATTGCTTCTTTGTTTTATATAATCTACGAATAACCTAGTATTTTGTTAGACCAATAACATTCTTAAACGAATTCAAGAACAACTTTCAGTAAGCATTTTTTGGATCATTTACTAATCGCCCAACAAAGGAACAAAAACAATATTAGCGTATAAGAGTTTGAAAACTCCACCCTTGAGAGATATTGGTAAACTTCCTTACAGAATGTCAACGTTTGGATTACTTTGCAATAATAACGTACAAGTTATTATTTAACTCAAAAGGAATGAATAAAATAGAGATTGAAATTAAATGTTGACCATTTTGTTTATCTAAATTTGTAATTTTAGAAGTGTAAATTTGTGTAATAGTATTAAAAACTTTTATTTCCAGTTAGAACTTGAAGTACAATATTCGGAATTGAAATACCCATTACAGACCTAGAAACAGTTGAATATATGAATTCTTGTCTTAATTTACGTGCATGTATTATTGAATTAAATAATGAATTTCTAAAATAAGATAATTATATGATTGTAATTAATTATTATTTTTAATTACATAAATCCCTTCAGTTCCATATGTCAGGTTCTGACCTACATAAGTGTTTCTAATTAATGCAAGTTAGGGATATAATTCCTTTTTTAAATGTTAAAAACTATTTTCAACATTTATTTGAAAATGAAACTAATTATCGATTTCATTTCAGGATCTTTTCCGTTAATTCACAACCACTATATATATATATATTTTTTTTTTAATTTCGTTAAATCACTACCACTTGATAAATATTCTATTCCTCTAAAAACGTATCCCCAATCATTCTTACGTCCACTGTAGTATTCCTTATCCGCTAGGAATCCGATATCACTGGCCTTATCTTATCGCTTTTTCGAGAACTTGCACACGGAGAGCGCATTCGGCGGTAAGTCAATTATTGGATTTACCAGTTTGTGATCAACTTTAGTAGCCACCTAACCTAGTCTAACTTCACCTAACCTTGTCTAACATTACCTAACCTAACCGTAATTGCAATAAAAAAGTAGTGGTAGTGAAGTAACGGAAAAGGTCCGAATTTCATGAATAAGAATTACAATACAAAAAAGACCCATGTTTTGGCAATAGTGCGTAGAATATATAATGATGATGAGTAAGAACAGGAAGTTGGAATGAATGGCATGTCTTAGCGTTGTTTCGTTTGTAAAGTGATTAAGAACAAATCTATGAGGATCCGATTGAGGACCCATTTGTACATTGGGTAAATTTAGAAGCCTATCGAATATAAAACACACACGATAAAATACTTGTGTTAATAAGTTACTTAAAATATTCTGTTGTGGAACAACTAACATAACTTAATAATAGTAATTTTAAATGTCACACATTGTTCAATTGTTTTTTATTGTAGTTGAATCAGTGCCCATTTTATTCAGATTCAGAAGTATCATCTTTCTTTACGAGTCTCCAGATATTACCCTAAAGTACCTTGTTATTTTGCTACCTACCAAATGTTGCTCTTAAAATAAATGTTATCCAATGTTTATTTATATTTTTAATTCAACATGGTAGTTGTTTAATTTGTTTGTTTATTGCATTTATTACTCTGCGACTGTCAGGCATACCACAAAAAGTTAATGTTTCTAAGACAAAGTTTCAATTAATAATTGTTTAAGTTCAAAACTATATCGTTTCGTAAGATTTTTATCATGACTATACAAAAATAGTTATGAAATATAGTTTATACAGTAAGCCATGACCATTTAAATCTGTTGTATAGTTAGTTCTAGATCTTTTATTGTTTTGGTATTTTAGGTAAAATACTATTAACTTCTCATTAACAAAGCTCAAGTTAAAAGCTCAAGGTAAAAGTTAAGTACGGCAAAGCTCTCTGATTACTAAAGTTTAAACCAAAGAGCGTTCATAAACCAACTTTAAATAAGAGGCTTAAGCTAAAATCCGAGCCAATTGACAACAGCAAGTATTAAACCCCTCCAAGTTAGTATATTTGTTTTGGAACTTAAGTAATTTTCTCTTGAAGTGAGTCTGTAGTGAAATAACAATCGAGAAGGCTTACTAAACGAATCCAATCGATTGACATAAAGTACAATTACAATACAAATGAACTTCAAAAACATTAATTTATATTGTAAGTAAAAATTTACAAATATGATTATTTCTTTGGGAATCCCTCTGGTCTGAGGAAGCTAAACGTGGTTTGCCGAAAGCGATCAACATATTATTTGTACATTTTGTGCTTTTATTGTACGTACATTTTTCTGTTAAAAAAGGTACTATGGGTTTCCTTTCATAATACAGCAATGAAAACAATTCAACAATATAACTGTACATAAAATCTATTTTTAGTTCATAAAATCATTCAACATAACATATTGTAGCCTTACACAATTTTTAATCGGAAAACAGCTGTGTTTCAATTTTCCAATTCTGATATTTTGAGGTTACATTAAATAACGTCAAGTATTTAGGTATGAGGTAAAGATTCTTTTGTTAACCAAGCAATCATAAAAATGGTAATGAGTGCCTGTGTTTAGTGAGAGGCAGGTATCGAATCTCGTAATGATAGAGAACAACCATCTTACTAACGTAAACAGTACAACCATATTTACACACAGGAATACTGCTTTAGATCGGTATAGGGGTATGAATAAATTATCAATTTTGAGATATATATATATATATAATGGTTAGTAAACATTGTAGATATAAACCCTTTACTGGGAACAAATAGTTCATCTAACCATTATCTACGGATAACGTATCATATCAAAGAAAGATAGCGTACTTCAGGTAAATATAGAAATACCATAGTAAAATTAAGATGAGAAATGGCAGGAACTATTTAAACGTTTTACACCATTTCGACATAAAAAACTTTCTTAAAAGTTACCAATTCTTGAATTCAAAAATTGAACAAACATTAAAATTACAACGAAAAATCAAGAACTAGTTTCATAAATTTTGAGTCTCACAGGCAAAAACGTAATGGGGTCCGATAGTTAAGTATATACCTTAAAATCACAGAGAAGTTATAAAAAAACCTACAAGGTAAAAAAAAAAACTAGCTGCAGTTGTCTTGGTTGGCATGTAAGAGCCCTTCTATTTGGGAGGGAGTAAAATGTGTACCATTGTTTTGACTAATCGTTCACGTACCAATGTATGCCATCGACAATCTACAGAATCAGATAAAATGTATCGGATAAGGAACACTTACCACTTTTTCAGTTCTATTTGAACTAAAAATCACACACAAACTTTATTAATGCTAAAATTATTATTTATTTATGTCAGCCAAAAATGAAAATCCAATCGTTTAAATACTGTATATCATTTTGAGTAGTGTTCAACAATACAATAAATTTGTGTTGCCTGATTATGCCAGCTTTGCTGGCGAAAGGCCTCGAAAAAAGTGTTATTTATTGGTGATTTTGTGAACATTTATTAACAATGAAGAATACCAATATCAACTCAATACAATACATCAATTCAAAATACATCTTGGTATATTCAATATAACACAAATATAATTGATTAGAAGTTCTAACAAGAATGTAAGTGTGTGGTTTTTCCTTTAATAATTAAATTTGTCATATTGAACATCTCCTCACAATATGTGCTTATACAGTATATTGGCGTACTTGTTAGTCGGATGGCTATGCAGCCTCAAGAATCAAATGGCTATGCAGCCTTCTCGTTTAGTATTTATGCTTCGTATATATGATATGATTTTTATGTATATGTAAATACATATTTACATATTACATATTTACATACATATATATATATATATATATATATATATATATATATATATATATATTATATGTATATTTATAGTATTTATATGTAGATAATTATATTCTTAAAGTCGTTCACCCTTGAATTTATATAAATTTGGGTAATAATCACGCAATATTTTAGTATATTTAATTAATAGTAATTTTACAATAAAAACATGTTAATTAAAAAATATTTTCTATAACGATAAGAAAATGCTCACGCTGTAAAATTAAGTGCACCTAAATCAAATCTCGGGCCTCTTGCTAGCCTAACGGTTAACACTCCTGACTTCAATGCAGAAGGTCGCGGGTTCAAACCCCGGGAGGTCCTACTAAATTTAGCTTTTTACGATAACAACTGTGTACGATAGTCTATTATAAGTGCCTTTGGCTTTGAGTACATAAAAAATTACGTTTAAGACAAAGAACACTGTTTACGTTTTTTATAACATATATTTTATTTTATTTTAAGGTTTTATTCAAGATTTACAGTATAATTTATTTCTATCAACATTATTTTTTTACTGACAATGATTCCATAAAATTATATAAATTCTTATATATATTTGTAATGTTATTTATGTATTTTACCAAATGTTACATTTTAATGTATAAAACTTTCTAATGGTTTACCAACAGTCTTCAGTTACTCCGTTTGGTAAATAGGAAGCTGAGGTATTTGGTAAATTACATGACGAAGAGAATGATTGGTGCTAGCGATGCATGACCCTCTTAGGCCATCCCATACACGTACAGTGGTATTGACCCTCCCGCCCACTCATACACGCGTAAAGTGGTGTTGAAAATCACGCCCACCCATACACGTACAGTATTGTTGACTTTCCCATCCACCCATACACGTACGGTAATGTTGACCCTCCCACCCACCCATACACGTAAAGTGTTGTTTTATAAAATCCTCTATAAAACAGATTTTAACATACATTGGCTGTGATATTACCACACTTAAAGCTTTTAGTAAGGTTGTGCTAAATTTTATAATGGTATACCAAACTGAATAATTAGAGATCATAGTTACAACAGATTTTTCAGTTCAAAAGAGCATTGATGAAAAAGTAGGGTACATCATTAATCTAATCTTTATGAAACTTAGGAGAAAAGATCTCCATAGAAATTTATATAGGATATTTATTTGTCATGTTCTCAACCTTTTTTAAGAATTTACGGTGCTCCAAGCATACTACATTGCTAATGTTTTATTACTAATAAGCAATATGAAACTTGACAAACAATCTTCCTTCTCGTAAGATGGGAGGAAGTTGATATTTTACACCAGGTGTTTGTAGCAGGAAAACTGATATATATTTATAGTTGTGCTTCTTCGTTAGTTGAATGCTCCTTGACATCGTCAGCTGTTAGAATCGGAGGAAACGTAGCAATTATTTATAATGAGCTCTTAACAATGGCATTGTTTTGTTATTTTAATAGACATTATCAATTGTTATATTGTTAAAAACACAAACTTATGTTTCTACAGGCACACAAAACTCCTTCAGGTTCTATTTACATACTAATTTATCCTACATTTCTATTAAAGGTGTTTATACCGGTACACTGTTGAGTGAGTAAACGTAATGTGGTCAGACTTAAGTGTTTAAATTAAGTATTGCAGTGTTGCCACTTCGCATACTTGAACAGGCCTACAAGTAAGTACAGCTTCAAAAAATGGAATGTCAGTGGCTGGGCGGTCTAGGAAGTCAGGACTTTGTACATGAGTTAGAGATAGCGCAGGTTCGAATCCTAGCTTTGACTGTTACTTTTTAACAGTAATATTCACCTTGCTCTGAACTGGCTCTCCCACTTACTCTGCCTGATAAGTTCCCAGCACAGATCAATAGTCTATGGGAAATTTATATTTTTAATATACCAGCCTCTCTTTAAAAAATCAGCCCTTACGATTTCATACTATCTTTAATTATTTTACACTATTTTATTGAACTGTTGAAAAATTATATTTACTGAAATTTACGAATTTGTTCGCCAAATATTCAGTACTTAAGTCCCAACTCTATGTATGTGGTACTTAAGATATAAATTACATGAAAATCATGTTCAAACGATCAAAGTAGGTATACTCCTTAACACCATTTATGTAGACTTAATTTATGTATTTTTGTATGTGAAATTTTTTTTATTTAATCTGCACTGCGAACTCATGTCCATTAAATAAGAAATCCTTTTTTCAAAGTCTAACTTTGTTGTGACAAAGTGGTGAGAAGTCTAGTAGCAAAACAACAGAGATTGACAAAGTTTCCATCAAAGATCGTGTAGACAACTTTTGAGGGAAAATCAAATATAAGCCCCTTTGATCCAAAACATTTTAGTAAAATATTAACTTACTAAAAAATATCAATATGCTAAGGAATTAAATTTAATCACTAATCAGTAATATTCACCTTGTACTGTACTAGTTCACCTTTTTACTCTGTCTGAATAAGTTCCTTGTACGGATCAATAGTCTGAGAGGAGTGGGCAGAGGAAGGTTAAGAAGGAGATCGGCCTCTCCTTTTATTAAACAAATCATTAATAATTACTTAATAGGAAGTAATCATACTTTAACAAAGAAATAATTAGTGATTTAACTGGAGAAGTTCAGAGCAAACGACAGTCCAATTTCAATTAAAACACAAAGTAAAAAACTCATTTACAAACAAGCAGTAATTAGTGTTAGTTAATGAAGAAAGTAATAAGTAAGCACTGTAACATCAACCATTACTTCTGCACAAGCATGACAAAATCCAGCAACGACCAGCTGTTGCCCTTTATCAACCCTCCCAAGTTATACTCCACAGAGGTAAAATTTCTATAAAGTTTTCAATATGCACATAGACATTAATTACATTCACAATAAAACCTAAAATACTCCATAAAATTTTATATATAATATAGTTATGAATTATCTATTTTTTCTGAGTGGAGGATGTCACTCCAGGAGGAACTCATTTTCATGATTTCAATCTAATAAACCTATTTTCTAACAATATTAATAAATATTTTTTATACATTTTGATGCTGAACTAAAATATAAAATTATTTTATGATAAAATTATTATTTTGAATAGATAACACACTTTTTACTTACCTGCAGAACCTAACCTAACCTAACCTAACCTCGTCTAAAATCATATAGCCTTAAAACAGCGAGTAAAGTGTACTTCAATTTCCCATATCAAATACATTTTCAAAATTTTGCCTTAATCTGGTGATAGAAACTTATTTTTAGCCCATTTCATTTTGTGTTAAACTTTATTATTTGGGAAAATAAAGTGTTTTGTTACTTACAAACAACTATCAAATATTTAAGCCAGTTTATATTTCAAAGGTGTCAAGAATTAAAAGAGCTTAAAAACTGTTAAATATGATTTTTTTAACAGTGGGTCATTACAATTATTTTTTTAACAGTGATTTGAAATATTAATTATTTATGTTCAACTTTTACTTGTGCCATATTGTAGTAAAGCTAATTTAATATAGAATAAAATGTTTTAATCCTAGAATGACTAACATCATTAGTAAATAACAACTGAGTATTGGCAAATTTAAAAAGCACTGTCATTTAGAAATGAAAAAAATACAAATGACTTTAGTTTATTCTATTATTTGATCTGTTTTATACTAATAAAATTGTGCCTAGGATATTTTTATATTTATTGTTAAAAGTTGCATGAAATAACCATTTTAAATACAATATTTTATCATAAAAATAATAAACTATACTACAACACATTGATTAGTTATCAAGGCGATATCATGACAACTGGGCTCAGTTACATTAAGAATGTCATTAATTTTAAATTGATATTTTGTACTCAACTTTTTTATTATCTTTTCTGAGCAAATGTCTTTATTTATTTTAATGGTATTGTTGTATATTTGGAGGTGACTCATTTTTATGATTTCATATTATTCAAGCTACTAACAAGTAGACTTCCTGACTACAAGAACTTTTCGTTGTAGTGTAATGTTTACAGATTTATTTTGCTGATTACATGTTGATTTGTTATTAGAAATGTTACATCTTTTCAGTTCGACTCATATTTTTTCGTTTAACTTTCATTATTATACTTTCTATGAATCGAAGATCGAAGGAGTCGATATGATTGCTTCTCCTAATTTACTTTCTAACTTTTATCAGCTACACGTAACACTCAGATCACGTATTCTTTAACTATCACCTACATTATACTTTCTATCGAGGGACTGGATATGATTGCATCTCCTAATTTACGTACTACCTTTTATCAGCTACGTAACTCTCAGATCGACTATTCTTAAACTATCACCTACATTATACTTTCTATGAATCGCGTATCCAGGGACTGGGTATGATTGCATCTCCTAATTTACTTTCTACCTTTTATCAGCTACACGTAACACTCAGATTGACGTATTCTTAAACTATCACCTAAATTATACTGTCTATGAATCGACTATCGAGGGACTGGGTATGATTTCATCTCCTAATTTACTTACTTCCTTTTATCAGCTACACGTAACACTCAGATCGACGTATTCTTAAACTATCACCTACATTATACTGTCTGTGAATCGACTATCGAGGGACTGGGTTTGATTTCATCTCCTAATTTACTTACTACCTTTTATCAGCTACACGTAACACTCAGATCGACGTATTCTTAAACTATCTACTACAATATACTTTCTATCGAGGGACTGGGTATGATTTCATCTCCTAATTTACTTACTTCCTTTTATCAACTACACGTAACACTCAGATCGACGTATTCTTAAACTATCACCTACATTATACTGTCTGTGAATCGACTATCGAGGGACTGGGTTTGATTTCATCTCCTAATTTACTTACTACCTTTTATCAGCTACACGTAACACTCAGATCGACGTATTCTTAAACTATCACCTACATTATACTGTCTGTGAATCAACTATCAAGGGACTGGGTATGATTTCATCTCCTAATTTACTTACTACCTTTTATCAGCTACACGTAACACTCAGATCGACGTATTCTTAAACTATCACCTACATTATACTTTCTATCGAGGGACTGGATATGATTGCATCTCCTAATTTACCTACTACCTTTTATCAGCTACGTAACTCTCAGATCGACTATTCTTAAACTATCACCTACATTATACTTTCTATGAATCGATTATCCAGAGACTGGGTATGATTGCATCTCCTAATTTACTTTCTACCTTTTATCAGCTACACGTAACACTCAGATTGACGTATTCTTAAACTATCACCTAAATTATACTGTCTGTGAATCGACTATCGAGGGACTGGGTATGATTTCATCTCCTAATTTACTTACTACGTTTTATCAGCTACACGTAACACTCAGATCGACGTATTGTTAAACTATCACCTAAATTATACTGTCTGTGAATCGACTATCGAGGGACTGGGTATGATTTCATCTCCTAATTTACTTACTACCTTTTATCAGCTACACGTAACACTCAGATCGACGTATTCTTAAACTATCACCTACATTATACTGTCTGTGAATCGACTATCGAGGGACTGGGTTTGATTTCATCTCCTAATTTACTTACTACCTTTTATCAGCTACACGTAACACTCAGATCGACGTATTCTTAAACTATCTACTACAATATACTTTCTATCGAGGGAGTGGGTATGATATCATCTCCTAATTTACTTACTACCTTTTATCAGCTACACGTAACACTCAGATCGACGTATTGTTAAACTATCACCTAAATTATACTGTCTGTGAATCGACTATCGAGGGACTGGGTATGATTTCATCTCCTAATTTACTTACTACCTTTTATCAGCTGCACGTAACACTCAGATCGACGTATTCTTAAACTATCACCTACGTCCTACATTATACTGTCTGTGAATCGACTATCGAGGGACTGGGTTTGATTTCATCTCCTAATTTACTTACTACCTTTTATCAGCTACACGTAACTCTCCAGCCATATCTCCATAAAGATTTTTATTAGATTTTTCTCATTACATATTTATTACTTACATGGATACTAACAATTTTATTCAAAAATATTTCAAAAATAATTTTCGATCGAACACCCTTAAGTAGGCCTAGAGCGTACAACATAAACAAGGACAGAGCTGGGTATTCTGGAATGTAAACAGGATCAATGTTGACTGGGACGTTATTACCCTTAATAATAATGTCCCCCGAAGGCCGAGGCCGTAGTTAAACTTGGGACTCTGGGTACTATAATAACTGGTATTGACAACGATTGCCTCACAAAATACACTCCCAGCCGACCGAAAATTGGGCGGGACTCAGATAATAGCTCTATTATATTCTCAACATTTATACTCTATGTAATGAATCACTCGACTTGATATGAACGAGCTTTGTGACGGTTGAGTACAGATCTGACGCGTTGTATAGCCAAGAAAACAGTTATTTAGGACATGTATGACAAAATATAAATAAATAAGATTCAATGGTCGTTAAGTTTTTACTCACAAACAAATTGCATTGTTCAAACGAGCAGGTTATGTGTGTACAACCATACAAGACTTGAAGAACTTGTTATGGTTACGGCTGGTTAATATATTCACGTCATTGGTCGTAACATTTCCGAACTCTTCGTAGTTCCAGCACTTGCTGTAGGAGCGCTCTGGTGTTTTATTTCGGCGATTCAGTAACTGGGCAGTAGTTATAGAGTTTGAAATATTTATTTCACCCTATCTGAACACATATTTTCGTATTAGAGAATGTATTTGTTACCTATTTGATATTCTTCGTTTAAATTTCATATTTATTTACTCATATCTAGTACATATTATACACAGGAATTAGGGCTTTTTTTAACTTAAACTATTGTTTCTAAAATTATTTATATGAACCGTCTTTCATCTAACAAATGATATATTTCACTCATTCTAAGCTAATTTGAATTTTATTATCTAATATAATATATCCATTTTCTTAATATTATTTTGTATATTAAATAACAATACTTTTTTCCTGTCTACACTAAATACGTTGGATTTGTGTGGAAAGCGTGGTCATCATTATACTGAAATCACTATATGACAAAACGTAGATGAGTTTACAGAGTAGGTGGGTAGGCCTCAAGAGTCAAGCATAACCTCATCATCATCGACAGGTGTTTGTAGGGAGGGTAGGCAGGTATATCTAATCATAAGAGCATTTAATGAGTGGTAATTCCATTTCGTGACAAGAGTTCTTAGGTCTAATAGCATACGTTACCCACATTCAATAAACATAATACTTTATTTACTCCATCTTTATATACTCTATTATTTATAATTGACAATCCCTAAGGTATTTACTTTACGATGTTTGAAGGGTAGGTCTGAATATTTTGCAAACACAAATTACTTATATTTTTCTGGGCATATACCGGATTTACATGTTTGAACAAGAATTTAATTTAAAAATACATTAAATTAATGTTCAAACATTATTGAAAATATTCCTTAAATCCGTTTACTAGAGTTAATCAAAGCTTGTAAAATATATTACAAGGAACTATGGATTGCACTGGTTTAGATTATATGTAGAAGGCTAAATATTTCAGGCATTATAATCTTTCTCAACCACGTTCTTCATATTTACCAAGTCAACGCCCAACAAGTTACAATATTCATACTCTATGCCAAGGAAATGTACGGTGAACATATTTACTGTGCCATTCCTGCAATCTCCGTGGAAATTAAACACACGTGTGTTCCAATCTAATTTTCTTTTACTTCCAGTGGAAATTATGTCTTCAATATTCTTGGGATGAATAATCTTTACTTGTGTACGTAGTAAGATTTTAATTACGTACGTCACTTAGGTTCATTTACTTGTTATAGAGGCAATTTTAAAGTTGATACCCTTTATTTAAAAAGATGCTTTTTAAGCGACAATATTTATTTTAGACCCTTAAACGTCAAGGGGTTGAATTAAATAAATCATAAAGTTTTTATATGGATTAGATTTAAAAAAGTGTTTATTATATTTCAATACAAAATAAAAATGTTATGAAATGATTAGTAACAGTTATGTGTATGGTTACTATGTTTATGTTCTCGTAATAAAAAAGTTACGAAATGAATAATAACAGTTATGTGTAGGGTTACTACATTTGTGTTCTCGTAATAAAAATGTTACGAAATGATTAGTAACAGTTATGTGTAGGGTTACTACATTTGTGTTCTCGTAATAAAAATATTACGAAATAATTAGTAACAGTTATGTGTAGGGTTACTATATTTGTGTTCTCGTAATAAAAATGTTACGAAATGATTAGTAACAGTTATGTGTAGGGTTACTACATTTGTGTTCTCGTAATAAAAATATTACGAAATGATTAGTAACAGTTATGTGTAGGGTTACTATATTTGTGTTCTCGTAATAAAAATATTACGAAATAATTAGTAACAGTTATGTGTAGGGTTACTACATTTGTGTTCTCGTAATAAAAATGTTACGAAATGATTAGTAACAGTTATGTGTTGGGTTACTGTATTTGTGTTCTCGTAATAAAAATGTTACGAAATGATTAGTAGGGTAACAGTTATATGTAGGGTTACTGTATTTGTGTTCTCGTAATAAAAATGTTACGAAATGATCAGTAACAGTTATGTGTAGGCTTACTATATTTGTGTTCCCGTAGTGAAAATGTTACGAAATTATTAGTAACAGTTATGTGTAGGGTTACTATAAAAATGTTACGTGATGTATACTTGTAATAAAAATGTTACGAAATGATTAGTAACAGTTATGTGTAGGGTTACTATATTTGTGTTCTCGTAATAAAAATTTTATGAAATGATTAATAACAGTTATGTGTAGGTTTACTATATTTATGTTCTCGTAATAAAAATTTTACGACATGATTTTTAACAGTTATGTGTAGTGTTACTATATTTATGTTCTCGTAATAAAAATGTAACGAAATGATTAGTAACAGTTATGTGTAGAGTTACTACATTTGTTTTCTCGTAATAAAAATGTTGCGAAATGATTAGTAACAATTAAGTGTAGGGTTAATATATAAATGTTAAGTAATTTATACTTGTAATAAAAATTTTACGAAATGATTAGTAACAGTTATGTGTAGGGTTACTATATTTGTATTCTCGTAATAAAAATGTTACCTAACGATTAGTAACAGTTATGTGTAGGGTTACTATATTTGTGTTCTCGTAATAAGAATGTTACGAAATGATTAATAACAGTTATGTGTAGGTTTACTATATTTGTGTTCTCGTAATAAAAATGTTACAAAATGATTAGTAACAGTTATGTGTAGGGTTACTATAATTATATTCCCGTAGTAAAAATGTTACGAAATGATTAGTAACAGTTATGTGTAGGGTTACTATAAAAATGTTACGTGATGTATACTTGTAATAAAAATGTTACGAAATGATTAGTAACAGTTATGTGTAGGGTTACTATATTTGTGTTCTCGTAATAAAAATGTTGTGAAATGATTAGTAACAGTTATGTGTAGGGTTACTATAAAAATGTTACGTGATGTATACTTGTAATAAAAATGTTACGAAATGATTAGTAACAGTTATGTGTAGGGTTACTATAAAAATGTTACGTGATGTATACTTGTAATAAAAATGTTACGAAATGATTAGTAACAGTTATGTGTAGGGTTACTATAAAAATGTTACGTGATGTATACTTGTAATAAAAATTTTACGAAATGATTAGTAACAGTTAAGTGTAGGGTTACAATAAAAAAATTACGTCATGTATACTTGTAATAAAAATGTTACGAAATGATTAGTAACAGTTATGTGTAGGGTTACTATATTTGTGTTCTCGTAATAAAAATGTTGTGAAATGATTAGTAACAGTTATGTGTAGGGTTACTGTATTTATGTTCTCGTAATAAAAATTTTACGACATGATTTTTAACAGTTATGTGTAGTGTTACTATATTTATGTTCTCGTAATAAAAATGTAACGAAATGATTAGTAACAGTTATTTGTAGAGTTACTACATTTGTTTTCTCGTAATAAAAATGTTGCGAAATGATTAGTAACAATTAAGTGTAGGGTTAATATATAAATATTAAGTAATTTATACTTGTAATAAAAATTTTACGAAATGATTAGTAACAGTTATGTGTAGGGTTACTATATTTGTGTTCTCGTAATAAAAATGTTACCTAATGATTAGTAACAGTTATGTGTAGGGTTACTATATTTGTGTTCTCGTTATAAAAATGTTACGAAATGATTAAAAACAGTTATGTGTAGGGTTACTATATTTGTGTTCTCGTAATAAAAATGTTGTGAAATGATTAGTAACAGTTATGTGTAGGGTTACTATAAAAATGTTACGTGATGTATACTTGTAATAAAAATGTTACGAAATGATTAGTAACAGTTATGTGTAGGGTTACTATAAAAATGTTACGTGATGTATACTTGTAATAAAAATGTTACGAAATGATTAGTAACAGTTATGTGTAGGGTTACTATAAAAATGTTACGTGATGTATACTTGTAATAAAAATGTTACGAAATGATTAGTAACAGTTATGTGTAGGGTTACTATAAAAATGTTACGTGATGTATACTTGTAATAAAAATTTTACGAAATGATTAGTAACAGTTAAGTGTAGGGTTACAATAAAAAAATTACGTGATGTATACTTGTAATAAAAATGTTACGAAATGATTAGTAACAGTTATGTGTAGGGTTACTATATTTGTGTTCTCGTAATAAAAATGTTGTGAAATGATTAGTAACAGTTATGTGTAGGGTTACTGTATTTGTTTTCTCGTAATAAAAATGTTACGAAATGAATAATAACAGTTATGTGTAGGTTTACTATATTTATGTTCTCGTAATAAAAATGTTACGAAATGATTAGTAACAGTTATGTGTAGGGTTACTATAATTATGTTCCCGTAGTAAAAATGTTACGAAATAATTAGTAACAGTTATGTGTAGAGTTACTATATTTGTGTTCTCGTAATAAAAATGTTGTGAAATAATTAGTAACAGTTATACGTAGGGTTACTATAAAAATGTTACGTGATGTATACTTGTAATAAAAATGTTACGAAATTATTAGTAACAGTTATGTGTAGGGTTACTATATTTGTGTTCTCGTAATAAAAATGTTACGAAATGGTTAATAACAGTTATGTGTAGGTTTACAATATTTATGTTCTCGTAATAAAAATTTTACGAAATGATTAGTAACAGTTATGTGTAGGGTTACTATATTTATGTTCTCGTAATAAAAATGTTACGAAATGATTAGTAACAGTTATGTGTAGAGTTACTATATTTGTTTTCTCGTAATAAAAATGTTGCTAAATGATTAGTAACAATTAAGTGTAGGGTTAATATATAAATGTTAAGTAATTTATACTTGTAATAAAAATTTTACGAAATGATTAGTAACAGTTATGTGTAGGGTTACTATATTTGTGTTCTCGTAATAAAAATGTTACCTAATGATTAGTTACAGTTATGTGTAGGGTTACTATATTTGTGTTCTCGTAATAAGAATGTTACAAAATGATTAATAACAGTTATGTGTAGGTTTACTATATTTGTGTTCTCGTAATAAAAATGTTACAAAATGATTAGTAACAGTTATGTGTAGGTTTACTATAATTATTTTCCCGTAGTATAAATGTTACGAAATGATTAGTAACAGTTATGTGTAGGGTTACTATAAAAATGTTACGTGATGTATACTTGTAATAAAAATTTTACGAAATGATTAGTAACAGTTAAGTGTAGGATTACTATAAAAAAATTACGTGATGTATACTTGTAATAAAAATGTTATGAAATGATTAGTAACAGTTATGTGTAGGGTTACTATATTTGTGTTCTCGTAATAAAAATGTTGTGAAATCATTAGTAACAGTTATGTGTAGGGTTACTGTATTTGTTTTCTCGTAATAAAAATATTACGAAATGAATAATAACAGTTATGTGTAGGTTTACTATATTTTTGTTCTCGTAATAAAAATGTTACGAAATGATTAGTAACACTTATGTGTAGGGTTACTATAATTATGTTCCCGTAGTAAAAATGTTACGAAATGATTAGTAACAGTTATGTGTAGAGTTACTATATTTGTGTTCTCGTAATAAAAATGTTGTGAAATGATTAGTAACAGTTATACGTAGGGTTACTATAAAAATGTTACGTGATGTATACTTGTAATAAAAATGTTACGAAATTATTAGTAACAGTTATGTGTAGGGTTACTATATTTGTGTTCTCGTAATAAAAATGTTACGAAATGCTTAATAACAGTTATATGTAGGTTTACTATATTTATGTTCTCGTAATAAAATTTTACGAAATGATTAGTAACAGTTATGTGTAGGGTTACTATATTTATGTTCTCGTAATAAAAATGTTACGAAATGATTAGTAACAGTTATGTGTAGAGTTACTATATTTTTGTTCTCGTAATAAAAATGTTGTGAAATGATTAGTAACAGTTATGTGTAGGGTTAATATATAAATGTTAAGTGATGTATACTTGTAATAAAAATGTTACGAAATGATTAGTAACAGTTATGTGTAGGGTTACTATAAAAATGTTACGTGATGTATACTTGTAATAAAAATGTTACGAAATGATTAGTAACAGTTAAGTGTACAGTTACTTTATTTGTTTTCTCGTAATAAAAATGTTGTGAAATGATTAGTAACAGTTATGTGTAGGGTTACTATAAAAATGTTACGTGATGTATACTTGTAATAAAAATGTTACGAAATGATTAGTAACAGTTAAGTGTAGGGTTACTATAAAAAAATTACGTGATGTATACTTGTAATAAAAATGTTACGAAATGATTAGTAACAGTTATGTGTAGGGTTACTATATTTGTGTTCTCGTAATAAAAATGTTGTGAAATCATTAGTAACAGTTATGTGTAGGGTTACTGTATTTGTTTTCTCGTAATAAAAATGTTACGAAATGAATTATAACAGTTATGTGTAGGTTTACTATATTTATGTTCTCGTAATAAAAATGTTACGAAATGATTAGTAACAGTTATGTGTAGGGTTACTATATTTATGTTCTCGTAATAAAAATTTTACGACATGATTTTTAACAGTTATGTGTAGTGTTACTATATTTATGTTCTCGTAATAAAAATGTAACGAAATGATTAGTAACAGTTATGTGTAGAGTTACTACATTTGTTTTCTCGTAATAAAAATGTTGCGAAATGATTAGTAACAATTAAGTGTAGGGTTAATATATAAATGTTAAGTAATTTATACTTGTAATAAAAATTTTACGAAATGATTAGTAACAGTTATGTGTAGGGTTACTATATTTGTGTTCTCGTAATAAAAATGTTACCTAACGATTAGTAACAGTTATGTGTAGGGTTACTATATTTGTGTTCTCGTAATAAGAATGTTACGAAATGATTAATAACAGTTATGTGTAGGTTTACTATATTTGTGTTCTCGTAATAAAAATGTTACAAAATGATTAGTAACAGTTATGTGTAGGGTTACTATAATTATATTCCCGTAGTAAAAATGTTACGAAATGATTAGTAACAGTTATGTGTAGGGTTACTATAAAAATGTTACGTGATGTATACTTGTATTAAAAATGTTACGAAATGATTAGTAACAGTTATGTGTAGGGTTACTATATTTGTGTTCTCGTAATAAAAATGTTGTGAAATGATTAGTAACAGTTATGTGTAGGGTTACTATAAAAATGTTACGTGATGTATACTTGTAATAAAAATGTTACGAAATGATTAGTAACAGTTATGTGTAGGGTTACTATAAAAATGTTACGTGATGTATACTTGTAATAAAAATGTTACGAAATGATTAGTAACAGTTATGTGTAGGGTTACTATAAAAATGTTACGTGATGTATACTTGTAATAAAAATGTTACGAAATGATTAGTAACAGTTATGTGTAGGGTTACTATAAAAATGTTACGTGATGTATACTTGTAATAAAAATTTTACGAAATGATTAGTAACAGTTAAGTGTAGGGTTACAATAAAAAAATTACGTGATGTATACTTGTAATAAAAATGTTACGAAATGATTAGTAACAGTTATGTGTAGGGTTACTATATTTGTGTTCTCGTAATAAAAATGTTGTGAAATGATTAGTAAAAGTTATGTGTAGGGTTACTGTATTTGTTTTCTCGTAATAAAAATGTTACGAAATGAATAATAACAGTTATGTGTAGGTTTACTATATTTATGTTCTCGTAATAAAAATGTTACGAAATGATTAGTAACAGTTATGTGTAGGGTTACTATAATTATGTTCCCGTAGTAAAAATGTTACGAAATAATTAGTAACAGTTATGTGTAGAGTTACTATATTTGTGTTCTCGTAATAAAAATGTTGTGAAATAATTAGTAACAGTTATATGTAGGGTTACTATAAAAATGTTACGTGATGTATACTTGTAATAAAAATGTTACGAAATTATTAGTAACAGTTATGTGTAGGGTTACTATATTTGTGTTCTCGTAATAAAAATGTTACGAAATGGTTAATAACAGTTATGTGTAGGTTTACAATATTTATGTTCTCGTAATAAAAATTTTACGAAATGATTAGTAACAGTTATGTGTAGGGTTACTATATTTATGTTCTCGTAATAAAAATGTTACGAAATGATTAGTAACAGTTATGTGTAGAGTTACTATATTTGTTTTCTCGTAATAAAAATGTTGCTAAATGATTAGTAACAATTAAGTGTAGGGTTAATATATAAATGTTAAGTAATTTATACTTGTAATAAAAATTTTACGAAATGATTAGTAACAGTTATGTGTAGGGTTACTATATTTGTGTTCTCGTAATAAAAATGTTACCTAATGATTAGTAACAGTTATGTGTAGGGTTACTATATTTGTGTTCTCGTAATAAGAATGTTACAAAATGATTAATAACAGTTATGTGTAGGTTTACTATATTTGTGTTCTCGTAATAAAAATGTTACAAAATGATTAGTAACAGTTATGTGTAGGGTTACTATAATTATTTTCCCGTAGTATAAATGTTACGAAATGATTAGTAACAGTTATGTGTAGGGTTACTATAAAAATGTTACGTGATGTATACTTGTAATAAAAATTTTACGAAATGATTAGTAACAGTTAAGTGTAGGGTTACTATAAAAAAATTACGTGATGTATACTTGTAATAAAAATGTTATGAAATGATTAGTAACAGTTATGTGTAGGGTTACTATATTTGTGTTCTCGTAATAAAAATGTTGTGAAATCATTAGTAACAGTTATGTGTAGGGTTACTGTATTTGTTTTCTCGTAATAAAAATATTACGAAATGAATAATAACAGTTATGTGTAGGTTTACTATATTTTTGTTCTCGTAATAAAAATGTTACGAAATGATTAGTAACACTTATGTGTAGGGTTACTATAATTATGTTCCCGTAGTAAAAATGTTACGAAATGATTAGTAACAGTTATGTGTAGAGTTACTATATTTGTGTTCTCGTAATAAAAATGTTGTGAAATGATTAGTAACAGTTATACGTAGGGTTACTATAAAAATGTTACGTGATGTATACTTGTAATAAAAATGTTACGAAATTATTAGTAACAGTTATGTGTAGGGTTACTATATTTGTGTTCTCGTAATAAAAATGTTACGAAATGCTTAATAACAGTTATATGTAGGTTTACTATATTTATGTTCTCGTAATAAAATTTTACGAAATGATTAGTAACAGTTATGTGTAGGGTTACTATATTTATGTTCTCGTAATAAAAATGTTACGAAATGATTAGTAACAGTTATGTGTAGAGTTACTATATTTTTGTTCTCGTAATAAAAATGTTGTGAAATGATTAGTAACAGTTATGTGTAGGGTTAATATATAAATGTTAAGTGATGTATACTTGTAATAAAAATGTTACGAAATGATTAGTAACAGTTATGTGTAGGGTTACTATAAAAATGTTACGTGATGTATACTTGTAATAAAAATGTTACGAAATGATTAGTAACAGTTAAGTGTAGGGTTACTATAAAAAAATTACGTGATGTATACTTGTAATAAAAATGTTACGAAATGATTAGTAACAGTTATGTGTAGGGTTACTATAAAAATGTTACGTGATGTATACTTGTAATAAAAATGTTACGAAATGATTAGTAACAGTTAAGTGTACAGTTACTTTATTTGTTTTCTCGTAATAAAAATGTTGTGAAATGATTAGTAACAGTTATGTGTAGGGTTACTATAAAAATGTTACGTGATGTATACTTGTAATAAAAATGTTACGAAATGATTAGTAACAGTTAAGTGTAGGGTTACTATAAAAAAATTACGTGATGTATACTTGTAATAAAAATGTTACGAAATGATTAGTAACAGTTATGTGTAGGGTTACTATATTTGTGTTCTCGTAATAAAAATGTTGTGAAATCATTAGTAACAGTTATGTGTAGGGTTACTGTATTTGTTTTCTCGTAATAAAAATGTTACGAAATGAATTATAACAGTTATGTGTAGGTTTACTATATTTATGTTCTCGTAATAAAAATGTTACGAAATGATTAGTAACAGTTATGTGTAGGGTTACTATATTTATGTTCTCGTAATAAAAATTTTACGACATGATTTTTAACAGTTATGTGTAGTGTTACTATATTTATGTTCTCGTAATAAAAATGTAACGAAATGATTAGTAACAGTTATGTGTAGAGTTACTACATTTGTTTTCTCGTAATAAAAATGTTGCGAAATGATTAGTAACAATTAAGTGTAGGGTTAATATATAAATGTTAAGTAATTTATACTTGTAATAAAAATTTTACGAAATGATTAGTAACAGTTATGTGTAGGGTTACTATATTTGTGTTCTCGTAATAAAAATGTTACCTAACGATTAGTAACAGTTATGTGTAGGGTTACTATATTTGTGTTCTCGTAATAAGAATGTTACGAAATGATTAATAACAGTTATGTGTAGGTTTACTATATTTGTGTTCTCGTAATAAAAATGTTACAAAATGATTAGTAACAGTTATGTGTAGGGTTACTATAATTATATTCCCGTAGTAAAAATGTTACGAAATGATTAGTAACAGTTATGTGTAGGGTTACTATAAAAATGTTACGTGATGTATACTTGTATTAAAAATGTTACGAAATGATTAGTAACAGTTATGTGTAGGGTTACTATATTTGTGTTCTCGTAATAAAAATGTTGTGAAATGATTAGTAACAGTTATGTGTAGGGTTACTATAAAAATGTTACGTGATGTATACATGTAATAAAAATGTTACGAAATGATTAGTAACAGTTATGTGTAGGGTTACTATAAAAATGTTACGTGATGTATACTTGTAATAAAAATGTTACGAAATGATTAGTAACAGTTATGTGTAGGGTTACTATAAAAATGTTACGTGATGTATACTTGTAATAAAAATGTTACAAAATGATTAGTAACAGTTATGTGTAGGGTTACTATAAAAATGTTACGTGATGTATACTTGTAATAAAAATTTTACGAAATGATTAGTAACAGTTAAGTGTAGGGTTACAATAAAAAAATTACGTGATGTATACTTGTAATAAAAATGTTACGAAATGATTAGTAACAGTTATGTGTAGGGTTACTATAAAAATGTTACGTGATGTATACTTGTAATAAAAATGTTACGAAATGATTAGTAACAGTTATGTGTAGGGTTACTATAAAAATGTTACGTGATGTATACTTGTAATAAAAATGTTACGAAATGATTAGTAACAGTTATGTGTAGGGTTACTATAAAAATGTTACGTGATGTATACTTGTAATAAAAATGTTACGAAATGATTAGTAACAGTTATGTGTAGGGTTACTATAAAAATGTTACGTGATGTATACTTGTAATAAAAATTTTACGAAATGATTAGTAACAGTTAAGTGTAGGGTTACAATAAAAAAATTACGTGATGTATACTTGTAATAAAAATGTTACGAAATGATTAGTAACAGTTATGTGTAGGGTTACTATATTTGTGTTCTCGTAATAAAAATGTTGTGAAATGATTAGTAAAAGTTATGTGTAGGGTTACTGTATTTGTTTTCTCGTAATAAAAATGTTACGAAATGAATAATAACAGTTATGTGTAGGTTTACTATATTTATGTTCTCGTAATAAAAATGTTACGAAATGATTAGTAACAGTTATGTGTAGGGTTACTATAATTATGTTCCCGTAGTAAAAATGTTACGAAATAATTAGTAACAGTTATGTGTAGAGTTACTATATTTGTGTTCTCGTAATAAAAATGTTGTGAAATAATTAGTAACAGTTATATGTAGGGTTACTATAAAAATGTTACGTGATGTATACTTGTAATAAAAATGTTACGAAATTATTAGTAACAGTTATGTGTAGGGTTACTATATTTGTGTTCTCGTAATAAAAATGTTACGAAATGGTTAATAACAGTTATGTGTAGGTTTACAATATTTATGTTCTCGTAATAAAAATTTTACGAAATGATTAGTAACAGTTATGTGTAGGGTTACTATATTTATGTTCTCGTAATAAAAATGTTACGAAATGATTAGTAACAGTTATGTGTAGAGTTACTATATTTGTTTTCTCGTAATAAAAATGTTGCTAAATGATTAGTAACAATTAAGTGTAGGGTTAATATATAAATGTTAAGTAATTTATACTTGTAATAAAAATTTTACGAAATGATTAGTAACAGTTATGTGTAGGGTTACTATATTTGTGTTCTCGTAATAAAAATGTTACCTAATGATTAGTAACAGTTATGTGTAGGGTTACTATATTTGTGTTCTCGTAATAAGAATGTTACAAAATGATTAATAACAGTTATGTGTAGGTTTACTATATTTGTGTTCTCGTAATAAAAATGTTACAAAATGATTAGTAACAGTTATGTGTAGGGTTACTATAATTATTTTCCCGTAGTATAAATGTTACGAAATGATTAGTAACAGTTATGTGTAGGGTTACTATAAAAATGTTACGTGATGTATACTTGTAATAAAAATTTTACGAAATGATTAGTAACAGTTAAGTGTAGGGTTACTATAAAAAAATTACGTGATGTATACTTGTAATAAAAATGTTATGAAATGATTAGTAACAGTTATGTGTAGGGTTACTATATTTGTGTTCTCGTAATATAAATGTTGTGAAATCATTAGTAACAGTTATGTGTAGGGTTACTGTATTTGTTTTCTCGTAATAAAAATATTACGAAATGAATAATAACAGTTATGTGTAGGTTTACTATATTTTTGTTCTCGTAATAAAAATGTTACGAAATGATTAGTAACACTTATGTGTAGGGTTACTATAATTATGTTCCCGTAGTAAAAATGTTACGAAATGATTAGTAACAGTTATGTGTAGAGTTACTATATTTGTGTTCTCGTAATAAAAATGTTGTGAAATGATTAGTAACAGTTATACGTAGGGTTACTATAAAAATGTTACGTGATGTATACTTGTAATAAAAATGTTACGAAATTATTAGTAACAGTTATGTGTAGGTTTACTATATTTATGTTCTCGTAATAAAATTTTACGAAATGATTAGTAACAGTTATGTGTAGGGTTACTATATTTATGTTCTCGTAATAAAAATGTTACGAAATGATTAGTAACAGTTATGTGTAGAGTTACTATATTTTTGTTCTCGTAATAAAAATGTTGTGAAATGATTAGTAACAGTTATGTGTAGGGTTAATATATAAATGTTAAGTGATGTATACTTGTAATAAAAATGTTACGAAATGATTAGTAACAGTTATGTGTAGGGTTACTATAAAAATGTTACGTGATGTATACTTGTAATAAAAATGTTACGAAATGATTAGTAACAGTTAAGTGTAGGGTTACTATAAAAAAATTACGTGATGTATACTTGTAATAAAAATGTTACGAAATGATTAGTACCAGTTATACGTAGGGTTACTATAAAAATGTTACGTGATGTATACTTGTAATAAAAATGTTACGAAATGATTAGTAACAGTTAAGTGTACAGTTACTTTATTTGTTTTTTCGTAATAAAAATGTTGTGAAATGATTAGTAACAGTTATGTGTAGGGTTACTATAAAAATGTTACGTGATGTATACTTGTAATAAAAATGTTACGAAATGATTAGTAACAGTTAAGTGTAGGGTTACTATAAAAAAATTACGTGATGTATACTTGTAATAAAAATGTTACGAAATGATTAGTAACAGTTATGTGTAGGGTTACTATATTTGTGTTCTCCTAATAAAAATGTTGTGAAATCATTAGTAACAGTTATGTGTAGGGTTACTGTATTTGTTTTCTCGTAATAAAAATGTTACGAAATGAATTATAACAGTTATGTGTAGGTTTACTATATTTATGTTCTCGTAATAAAAATGTTACGAAATGATTAGTAACAGTTATGTGTAGGGTTACTATAATTATGTTCCCGTAGTAAAAATGTTACGAAATGATTAGTAACAGTTATGTGTACAGTTACTATATTTGTGTTCTCGTAATAAAAATGTTGTGAAATGATTAGTACCAGTTATACGTAGGGTTACTATAAAAATGTTACGTGATGTATACTTGTAATAAAAATGTTACGAAATTATTAGTAACAGTTATGTGTAGGGTTACTATATTTGTGTTCTCATAATAAAAATGTTATGAAATGATTAATAACAGTTATGTGTAGGTTTACTATATTTATGTTCTCGTAATAAGAATTTTACGAAATGATTAGTAACAGTTATGTGTAGGGTTACTATATTTATGTTCTCGTAATAAAAATGTTACGAAATGATTAGTAACAGTTATGTGTAGAGTTACTATATTTTTGTTCTCGTAATAAAAATGTTGTGAAATGATTAGTAACAGTTATGTGTAGGGTTACTTTATTTGTTTTCTCGTAATAAAAATGTTGTGAAATGATTAGTAACAGTTATGTGTAGGGTTACTATATTTGTGTTCTCGTAATAAAAATGTTACGAAATGATTAGTAACAGTTATGTGTAGGGTTACCATATTTATGTTCTCGTAATAAAAATGTTACGAAATGATTAGTAACAGTTATGTGTAGGGTTACTGTATTTGTTTTCTCGTAATAAAAATGTTGTGAAATGATTAGTAACAGTTATGTGTAGGGTTACTGTATTTGTGTTCCCGTAATAAAAATGTTACGAAATGATTAGTAACAGTTTTTTGTATGGTTACTATATTTGTGTTCTCGTAATAAAAATGTTACGATATGATTAGTAACAATTATATGTAGGGTTAATATAAAAATGGTAAGTAATGTATACTTGTAATAAAAATGTTACGAAATGATTAGTAACAGTTATATTTAGGGTTACTATATTTGTGTTCTCGTAATAAAAATATCCCCCGTCCAGCCAATTAAACACGGGACTTGTTCAGAAAGTTAATGGTATGTTTTGTTGTTTTGGAATAAAGAATTATAATTACTTTAAAAAAGTTTTTCCAGGCTCACACTTTATTCTTGATTAATGTTACACAAGTTTAAGTCACCAAGCGAGTCTTCATTAAAAAAACTTTTAATTTAGATACTGGGTTTTTTATGTCGACTTTTGGCTCGTTGACAGTGAGGTTGTACGTCTGCTACAGGGTCACCTTGGTATGTCGACTTTTGGCTCGTTGACAGTGAGGTTGTACGTCTGCTACAGGGTCGCCTGGGGATGTCGACTTTTGGCTCGTTGACAGTGAGGTTGTACGTCTGCTACAAGGCCGTCTGGGGATGTCAACTTTTGGCTCGTTGACAGTGAGGTTGTACGTCTGCTACAGGGTCGCCTGGGGATGTCGACTTTTGGCTCGTTGACAGTGAGGTTGTACGTCTCCTACAAGGCCGTCTGGGGATGTCGACTTTTGGCTTGTTGACAGTGAGGTTGTACGTCTGCTACAAGGCCGTCTGGAGATGTCGACTTTTGGCTCGCTGACAGTGAGGTTGTACGTCTGCTACAAGGCCGTCTGGGGATGTCAACCTTTCAGCGGTGACTTGGCAGTTTTGGCCACGTTAATATATTTTCCCGAGTCAATACATACTTACATTACTGTCCTACGTGTTTCACAATAGTCGTGGCAAGGGACTGACGATATAGGGATTGTGAGCTAATGTCTCCCTGGTGCCCGTACATTAGCTTTTTACCTACATTACTCAGTGCAATTGTGGTACTTTCCTTCATTGATTGATTACTCAATGATAAACTTGAACAATTGAGCCGTGAACTTAACTTGAACTTAAAGCCGTGACAATTGAGATGTGAACTTAAAGCCGTGACAATCTTAGACTGATAGGTATTTTCCAACCTCGATTGTATCTTCTTCATTTAAATCACGGTTTAGTCGTTGTTTTCCGTTTAAAAACATGCTTTGTTATTTTTCTCTTACTATTTGCATCTATTATATATTTAAATATTTGGAAAAATCTATTCCAAGTTTGCTTTGAACATTTAAACGGACGTTCTATCTGACCGATTTGCTTACATTTTTTTCTCATGAAAAGTATTAGAAACGGAATTTCATATTGGATTTTACTTAAGTTTGACCTTACCCAAGTTGTACCAAAGGCGATTTAATTTATGATTTTCCAAGGTTTTTTTTCCACTCGAACACCTATATCTCCAGTTTTAATTGCGGTAGACAGTATTTTTCTTTTTTTTTTTTTCTTTCTAAAAGCCCTCAGTGGATTAAGCCCTTTTATTTGGGCATGTGACCATCCAAATTAGTCCATTCTGAGGATTCTGGTAGTTGCGTGCAGACATTATAAGTCAAATATATACACTGACTCACTCATCATGAAATTTCCAAAAGTACAAATCCGGTCGACTTGTACTTTGGTACATAGGTTTGCCTAAGGCCCTAAAAATCCGCTAAGAAATGTTTTTTTCCCTCTGACCTCAGGAATCCGCCCCACTGGCCTCAAAATTTTCAATTTTATTATTATGGAACTATTATTGAGGGCGAAGGCCGAAATGTCAAGAGCGTACCGAGTGACGGGGTTATCATATTATGCGTGCAGTGGTGTTCCCTTGTTTTTATAAAATAGATTAAAATATAAATGGTATGATTAATCAATGTCAAAAATACAGTTTCTATTAAAAATTTGATATCACTACTCAAAATAAAGCAGAGCAATAATGATCGCTGGTAATAGTATACTGGCAAAAAAGCTCCTCTGTAAGTAAATATGAAGTCATTGTTTTCAGCTGTACTAAATAAAAATTAAAACCATTTAAAGCATTAAACGAACAGTAGTCTAATAATGTGTTTTCATACAACCTAAAAGACAAGATCTTCTTGAAATATGTCTCACTATACAGTACTCTGTCCCGAAACTTAGTTCGTAGTCTGCGGAGGCTGTCGGCTATGTTAGTTTTAATCCCATAAGAACAATGTTAATTGCGTATCCTTTTTTCCTTATTTATTGGGAAACATTTGTGAATGCGGTGTTATTTTAAACGTTATCATATTGCACATTAGGTTTGCTTTTGATATTTGGAATACATACGTCTAGTTTTGAAAAATAGGTGAAAATAAAAACTTCAAACTAAATATTTTTTGTTCAATAATAGTTTTATTAGGAATTCACAAAGTAATTACAATGCGCAATTCCATTCTTGATCAAATTCAATTTATTTGGAAAACCTCATTTTAAAAATAACTTTTTTATTTGGGTACACGTGATCGTATGTCCAGATTGGAAATAACACTGTTCTTATAGGATTAAAACCAACATAGCCGACAACCTCCGGCAGCATCTGCAGAGTCTTAACTTATCGTTCCAATGATCAAAAGTAATAAATATTTCCCTTAAGCATAGGTCCTCAAATTTACATTTTTCATTTAACTGATTTTGTTTGAAGAACATTTTTATTCGTAGAGCTCTTACGTTACAGTTCTTAAAATTGGTATAAAGGTTTTTAATGCTGGAGAGATTTTAGAAGGTAAAGTAATTTTAAAATAGAATAGAACTGCATTTCTGGATGCTTAATAACAATAGCATTTATTTTATACATATATCTCACATTAAAATAAGCAAACACAAAAATACATAAGACTAATCCAAACACAGTGCATAAATAAATTAAAGTAAAATTATGCATACAAAAATAAAGTTTAATCCTCCCAGACAAAGTTTGAATTGAGGAATTCATCCTTAACTTACACGCTTCTGTAACAGTAGTTAACAGATAAAATCAAAGCAAAACAAAATTTATCCAAATTCCTATATAATATTTAAACAAACAAAAAATGTGTAACATTAAATAACAAATTAATATATTAGATAAAATTCGTGAGTTATATGAGATTTTAAAAACAAGCTGTTAAAAACAAAAATACACCGAGATAATAATATAGTAATATAATATTACAATATATAATGTCACTATCAACACATACCTGTACCATTGCAATTAATATAATAATGAAATAATAACTAAACGAGAGTTGTATGAAACTAATGAAATGAAAACTATTTTTAAACCATTATATTAAAAACTTTATTTCAATACTTTCTATACTGATCCAGCTCTCGGCTAAAGTGAGATTTAGTAATTACATTTTTAATATGATGTGGTAATTTTTTTAAAACTCTATATACAAGAAAACTGTAAGTTTTTGTATAGAATGTATTGAATGGTTTAATATTATAAATTCTTGATTTAGCCTTAACTTAGTTTTATATATGTTATTTTGTTTTGAATTCTTACTCTTGCTATAAAATATTTTAACCTTAACTAATCTGCTTATTTTGACTAATGTAAGTAAGTACCTACTATCGTGGGTTCAAAATCGATCCCTATTTTAAAAATAACATTGAAAATCACAAAAATATTATTGTAATAACTTAAATGATAACAACCCTTTCCTTTTCTTTTCTTCCTGTAAATAGAATAATTTTTTATGGTATTTTATGCATTCCAGTTGTTATTTTAAATTTTCTTTAATGTTACAAGTTATTTTGGTTAAAAATCATATTTTAAAACAAAAATATATATTTTCTTTTACAACTAGACCTATATTATTAGAGATTATAGTATTTGGCCACATAACTGCTACAGTAAAAAAATACCTCTTCTAAAGTTGGTGAATTCTTCTTGTCCAATTCACCTTATTGGCACTCTTCAAATGTAATACTCACTTTGTTATGGGTTATGCACAATATCTTTTTGCAATTAACGCACACATTTGAATGTTATCTGTCATTTCCCCTTGTTTATAATTTACATCTTCTTCTTTTGAGTGGATTATCTTAACAATGTGGAATTAAAAAAAAAGAGAGAAAAGTCTAACGTAACTGCTATCGTGGGGTCAGTTTTGACCCCAGAAGCTCCCCAGCCAGATATGGAGTGACCGAACAAGAAACCACCACATGCATCGTATGTCTCATTAGCTGAAAAGAGGTTAGATACAGAAATAGAATAATCCTGCAAGTACAAGAAGTACAAAAAAAATTAAACTCCGGGGTCAAAAATGACCCCAGGATAGTAGTTAAGGATTAAGTACTTTATATACATACAGATATCTTAAAGGTAATATTTTTAAAGAACAAAAAAGAGGATATGCAGGATCACTTTTATACTTCTAGATATTATTCCCACAAATGTATTTTGAATAGTATTTACTAGCTTAATATTTGTAATGTACGTACCACCCCTACATATAATTTCATAACTAAGTCTACCATGAACAAGAGAAAAATATAAAGTTCTTAAGATCAAGTCTTCAGAAATATTACGCAGGAAATAAAAAAACGCTCAAAATAACATAACATTTTTGTTTTAGATTAGTCAAATGTGATTTCCATGTTAAATCCTTGTCAAGCATGACCCCAAAATATTTAATTGATTCCACACTACTCACTTTCTGCACAGTCCTTACAAGAAACCTCACCGCAACACACATTTGATACATTTATACATAATTTTACTCTGAAATATGTGATTCCCTCTTAGAATAAAATTTACATGGTATTTAGTTTTTTCAGAACTCTAACACTATTTCATCTTCAGTAAACCACGCCCTAAGAGCACAGTTATCAGGATTCATCATATTGCTAATTCTCAAGTATCCCCTACATGACAAAACACCGTGTCATCCGAAAAACTGGTTATAGTACCCTGAATTTAGCATCATATAAATCAGTAATATATATTAAAAAAGGATAGCTCCTAAAACTATGTAAGTATTTAAGTGAACATTAACACGCTTTCTTATTATTTTCTTCAAATTAGCTTGCTATAGATAAAAAGTGGTTGTTAAACTCATTTGATATTAGACTTGCGTCATTTTTAATATTATCTAATTTAATTTCAGAATATCTATTTTGCTTCTGTCCAGTTATTTCATTCGACTGTTCCATGTTTCTTTTGTTTGTGTTTCTTTTATGTTTTTCAAATAAATTGGGATAGTAAGTTACCTTCAGACTTTTAATGCCTTTTTTAAAATCATTTATAAATCTTCTAAAGTAATCCTTTAGAAGCATGTCATTTGGATTCTGCTTAAAACACGTTAATATATAATTTATCTTTTTTGTAAGTTTATAAGTTTTAAAATCAGTCCAAGGCTTTAATTTAACAATATTGAAAAGTTGAACTTTAACCTTACTTCTAGAAACCATATTTCGTAGTGTGTCATAAAAAACATCAAATGCACTTGACGCGTCATTTTGTTGAAATACATTAGTCCAACTAGCGCTGTCCAACAAACGACCAAGTCCTTCATTGTTGACGCGACATATATCAGCTGTCTGCGTGGCCTTGACCGCCAGTGTCAGCTTCACCCTGTAGGTGAGCGCGCACCCATACAGTTGTCATACAGTGAACTGTTATGTTATTATCTATAACTGCGGGAACAGTTTTTATTGTGTTTTTTATTTGTAATGTTTACTAGAGTATGATCGATGTATGTTCTTGTTTTATCAGTGTTACGAGTAGGCTCGTTAATTAACGATTCAAGACCATTTACAGCTCAGGTTAGTTTGTACTCATCTATTAGATTAGAATGTTCAAGTAAATTTATATTCATATCACCAAAAATGATTGTTTTTGTTGACTTTTACGTATTTAGTTCGCAGGTAATTTCCAATTTCGTTAGTAAATGCTTCATTTGTAGATGTCTGCAACTTATAAACTGTAACTAAATGAAATATTTGCCCAGTATATTTGAATTTAACCTCTAATCTGTCCACTTAATCAAAGCCAACAGTTAGGTTATGCAAAATAAATATTGACATAGTTATTAAATTAAATTAAACAGTACTCATACATTCAGGAGGTCTCTGGTCCATTGTGCTCCTTCCTTATGATAATCTTTGTTATGAAAATATTTGTCTGTCTTCCCAAAAGACGACATACATCAATCATCGATTATGTGACTTCAATACCAACACCTACATTTATCACTGACTCTAATACATTCTCATCTATTGCTGGAACACCTTGGACTTCTATGCAGTTTGACCTTGAATACTGTTCAACATCATCAATTCTACTTTCTAATATTTGAACCTTTTCTTTTAAATACTTGTTTTCTGCTGTAAGAGTTTCAACTTGCCTTAGATATTCATCAATTCTCTTGCTTTGATCTTTCATTATATTAGTATTTTCATCTAGCTTAGAATTAAGAACTTCATAATATGAATTAAATTCTTTAATATTTCTTTTTTGTTCACCTGAAAGATCAGTAATATCCTTCATAATGTCTTCTAAGGTTATGTTTTCTTCAGTTATCTGCATTCCTAACCTCAAACTCTTGCGCTGTTTACTGCCACAAGGCTCGCATCTCCAAACAGTTCCTTCATTAGACATCGTATCTAAGTCCTGTTTACTGCCACAAGGCTCACATCTCCAAACAGATCCATCATTAGACATCGTATTTAAGTCCTGTTTACTGCCACAAGGCTCACATCTCCAAACAGTTCCTTTATTAGACGTATCTAAGTCCTGTTTACTGCCACAAGGCTCACATCTCCAAACAGTTCCTTTATTAGACGTATCTAAGTCCTGTTTACTAATTTTTACTTAAAAACTAGACTTACAATCCACACAGCTTATTTTTAACTGGTTCTTTGTAAATGACTTAGATCAGGTATCACAAGTAGCCATGTTTGAGGTTAAATTCACAAAAATATATAATATTTCACTTACACGATTACAATTAAATTTAAATATTATTACTATGTGCACATCTAAGCACTCACTATCTTTGAAAGTTAAAAACAGATCATTTTAGGTGAAATAATACTTTTTAATTGGAATTTGTATGAGAGGTAATACGTCACGTCTGCTCTGCTCAGCCCCTGCCTATGAAAATAAATTTCTAAAATTTTGGTCATTTTAATGTTTTAACTGTACATTTTTCTGAAACCTGACGATTTACAAAATAGGTAAACAATTTAAGGATGAAATAATGACAAAAAAACTGTGTGTTTAAAAAATATGTTATTTAGATATTTCATTGTTTAACGGCTTTTATGGCTTTGTTTAGAAGGTTTTTGGCTTGAAAATGTTGTTTGCTTTTTTATGGGTTATACAGGGTGACAATTAAGTCTTAGGACGACTTTATAACTACTAAACGACAAGAGATATAACAACTAAACTTGGCAAACCGTTGCTGGTAGTAGTAAGCCCAATATCTGATCACCATGTTCACAGAGAGGTAGCTAACTATTACCAGTAATGATATGCTAAATTTATTTGCTATATCTCTTGTCGTTTAGAAGTTATAAAGTCATCCTAAGACTTAATTGTCACCCTGTATAAATACAAATTATTTAAGGACTATTATTGGACAATTTGAATCATATCGAACATTATTTTTATGTACTAAAAACTCAAAAATTATTAACCTTTATACTTTAAGTTTATAAAAATTAAACTGATTAACAGTATTTACAGCATTTTTAACACCTATTTTCAATCAAACATGTGGTTAATTGCGAGCATTGGTACGGGTTTTCTTAAGTTTAGGAACGTACTCAGAACCCATACTGTGACCTTAGAATGTCATACATATACCCCATGAGCAGTTTTTGGCAGGTAACAGAAGAATGGAACGGTAGATTCTTACCTCTTGCATTCGTATGTTTGGAAATAAAGGAAAATTTGATGTGACGAAAATGCTCTTTTCAAACTGTGCCATAGTGTACAAAAAATATTCTAAAGTTTTAAAAACTACTTTTGTATTGTAACCCATTTGATTTTGATGTATCTGAGTTGTTTGGTATTTTAATTACTGTTAGATTAAATTGTTAGATTAAAATATCTAACAATTTAAAAGATTTAGTATGATATTTACGTGTAAATTTATAAAAATCACATTTAAAAGTTGTGTGTTTTGAAAGTAAAATACACATAAACCACGTTTTAAATTTAATTTAATGAGATTTAAAATGTATAACTAATTTGAAAAAATAATTAACAAGGTCATTATAAAAACATTCTATTCTATATTTTAATGTTGTATTTTTATCTAAATATATAGGGCGGAAAAAATATGGGAACGTTTTCACAACAACGTTATTTTTCCATAGATAATTTATAATTTAATGTTTTTCAAAACTAAATTCCAAAAAGTAAAATTTTTTTATCAGTATAATTTTCTTAAAAACCGTTAAGTAGCGGAGAAATATATTGATCAAATTAGTTTCTTTGAAATTCAAATGATCGCTACTCTGGAAAAGATAAACCTTTCGAAGTCTGGTTTAAAGCAATTAATTTCTCTTGAATAGACCTTTCATTTGATAGCAAACTCGACCTAGGCTTACGTTTAAGATTTTCGTTTAACTCCTAGTGGGCTGCCCCCCAAAAAAGAGGAAATGTTTCTAACTGCGTCAAAAGTATGTTCTTTTGTAACCACGACATAGAACATACTTTTACACAGGTGAAGTAATACAAAAGTTGTGAAAGCGTCCACCTTGTATATCCTGTTAAGTAAACAAATAAGTTACTTTTTTGTATGTTTCATACAAAATTTAAAAGTTAAAGTTAACATTTATTTTGTTATTATAGTGACATTTCTTAGATAACAAACACTTATGTGTGATCTTAATTTTTATTCAAATTACTTCTAACGCTCGACTTTTGTAATAGTAGATAATGTAATGGCTGGTAAGATTGTTGGTTACGTTTCCACTCGATTGTGTTCCAAACAACACATTGCCGTGGCCTCTATCACTAACAAACGGTTCCACAGGGACCCCAAGTTGGGACCGTACATTATCCGACTCATTTTGTCACTTCCCCAACAGTACACCATTGTACCCTCAACATTAGGTATCTCAGTGTTTACACCTCCTTGGTAAGTATAAAGTAGTCACGTCAGTATTCTACAGACTAATGTTAGAACTTTATTAATGTTGTATAACAGTTATGGTATTTTTCTGGTTACAGATTTAGAACTTTTCGGTTTCAAAATAAATTAAGTTTGTCAAATGTAATTAGGCTATAAGCTTTCAGTATAATTAAATATTGAAATCTTCCTAATTTTAATTTTTACGTTTTCCTGAAAATGTATTTATTAATTTATTATTTTTTAAAAATAAAATACAAAATAGTAAAATTAAAATTTTATTATTAATTTATTCTTTTGTAAGTGTTTAACTAATAATTTAAATTGTTAAAGTACTCAAGTAGATCTTTTTATTTAAGATAATCCTGTCAAAGGATCAGTCGGTGTTAGTTAGTCACTAAGATTAAACTCGTTCATTATCATTCATTATATTTATAGCGGGTGGGTCACCAATGTTTGTGTACGGATGGGTGGGAGGGCCAATACGACTGAATATGTAGTAGTGGACGTTTGGGATGATAAAACAAACCACTACGCGTTTATACCACTGTATGTATAGGGGTGGGGGTGGGACAGTACCATTATATATGTAGAGTTGGGCAGGTGGGTCCATATAACAAGTACAATGCAATTCAAAGTATATGGAAAGTATGAATTAGTACTAATAATATGTAAATATTTAGTTAAAATATTTTTTATACTTATAACACAGACAGAATAATTACTTTCATGCAATATATTTTATACACTTATTATTATCGAGTGGGAACATGTCCAAGTTCTTCGAATTATCTTTGCTGTTTGCACTACCAAACAACAATAACATAATTAAAACAATAAATAAATCAAAATTAAAAGTTCTTGTCTACAAATCATTTAAAGGATTGACAATAAGTATTTAAAACAGAAAGCTAATTAAATATAGTTACATATTGTTTAAGTTAGTACAACTTTCTAAAATTAACGCAAAAACAATGTGTTAATGTATATGCCCAACTCATTGCCTCTATTTTAGGTAACAATAAACAGTATTTTAATGTCGATTAGTATTATTGTCCGAATGTTAGATGATCAACCCACTCTATGGCTTAACAAAAACCGTGTAAGTTATTAATATTTTTCCTAGTCAGTTTTGTTTAAGTAAAACTAAGCTCTCAATAAATAATACATTATAATATTAATACCAGGGTAATATTGTACATAATGTAAAATATTATTTTAATGTAGCAGAAGTTCAACAATAATTATAAATTTACTTTCTTTACAAGTATTAACATAGGATTACGTCATCAAAAATAAATATTAACGCTATTACTAATAAAGAAAACATCACTCTCCAGTTCACACAGGTCTACAAGCCTCTGTGTCGGCTTTATTCAATGAGTGAAGTATCGAATGAAAGTTCAGTTGGGGATTCGAACCTTGGAATAAGCCATAGTCTGAAGCACTGAGCACCCAACTTTACGGCTAAGTGGTTATAAATGTTCTTTTATAAAATAATGTTTATCCGAATATATACTATACAAATGGTTAAGAGGTAAAGTGTACCAACCTAAAATTTACTAATTTTTATGTATCAACTCTACCAAATGCAGAAAATTAAGTACTTTTTAATGGAAAACAGACCAACCTTTATTAGCTATGGTTTTTATTTAATTCCATGAAATATGTTGGTCCAGTTTGCAACTAAACATTTATTTTGTAGAAATGTGGAGCAATTTTTCTATGTTTGGGGCAAATTTGTACCAACCTATATAAGTTACATGTAATGTCAACCCATAATTAGGCGTAAAGTAAAATGGACCAACCTTTATTAGCTGTGGTTTTTATTTACTTCCATGAAATATGTTGGTCCAGTCTGCAACTAAACATTTATTTTATAGAAATTTGGAGCAATCTTTCTATGTTTAAGGCAAATTTATACCAACCTATATAAGTTACATGTAATGTCAACCCATAATTAGGCGTAAAGTAAAATGGACCAACCTTTATTAGCTATGGTTTTTATTTAATTCCATGAAATATGTTAGTCCAGTTTGCAACTAAACATTTATTTTATAGAAATGTGGAGCAATCTTTCTATGTTTGAGGCAAATTTGTACCAACCTATATAAGTTACATGTAATGTCAACCCATAATTAGGCGTAAAGTAAAATGGACCAACCTTTATTAGCTATGGTTTTTATTTAATTCCATGAAATATGTTGGTCCAGTCTGCAACTAAACATTTATTTTATAGAAATTTGGAGCAATCTTTCTATGTTTGAGGCAAATTTGTACCAACCTATATAAGTTACATGTAATGTCAACCCATAATTAGGCGTAAAGTAAAATGGACCAACCTTTATTAGCTATGGTTTTTATTTAATTCCATGAAATATGTTGGTCCAGTCTACAACTAAACATTTATTTTGTAGAAATGTGGAGCAATTTTTCTATGTTTGGGGCAAATTTGTACCAACCTATATAAGTTACATGTAATGTCAACCCATAATTAGGCGTAAAGTAAAATGGACCAACCTTTATTAGCTATGGTTTTTATTTAATTCCATGAAATATGTTGGTCCAGTCTGCAACTAAACATTTATTTTGTAGAAATGTGGAGCAATTTTTCTATGTTTGGGGCAAATTTGTACCAACCTATATAAGTTAAATGTAATGTCAACCCATAATTAGGCGTAAAGTAAAATGGACCAACCTTTATTAGCTATGGTTTTTATTTAATTCCATGAAATATGTTGGTCCAGTCTGCAACTAAACATTTATTTTATAGAAATTTTGAGCAATCTTTCTATGTTTGAGGCAAATTTGTACCAACCTATATAAGTTACATGTAATGTCAACCCATAATTAGGCGTAAAGTAAAATGGACCAACCTTTATTAGCTATGGTTTTTATTTAATTCCATGAAATATGTTGGTCCAGTCTACAACTAAACATTTATTTTGTAGAAATGTGGAGCAATTTTTCTATGTTTGGGGCAAATTTGTACCAACCTATATAAGTTACATGTAATGTCAACCCATAATTAGGCGTAAAGTAAAATGGACCAACCTTTATTAGCTATGGTTTTTATTTAATTCCATGAAATATGTTGGTCCAGTCTGCAACTAAACATTTATTTTGTAGAAATGTGGAGCAATTTTTCTATGTTTGGGGCAAATTTGTACCAACCTATATAAGTTAAATGTAATGTCAACCCATAATTAGGCGTAAAGTAAAATGGACCAACCTTTATTAGCTATGGTTTTTATTTAATTCCATGAAATATGTTGGTCCAGTCTGCAACTAAACATTTATTTTGTTTGACATTTTTAGCTATTTGATTGCTTAATATTTATATACATATAAAAAGAACTACACTTAGCAATCTTTTCTTGATTTTTTAATGTTTAAAATCGATTTCGGTCTCGAAAGACCATCATCAGTTTAACATTTATTTTGTAGAAATGTGGAGCAATTTTTCTATGTTTGGGGCAAATTTGTACCAACCTATATAAGTTACATGTAATGTCAACCCATAATTAGGCGTAAAGTAAAATGGACCAACCTTTATTAGCTATGGTTTTTATTTAATTCCATGAAATATGTTGGTCCAGTCTGCAACTAAACATTTATTTTGTAGAAATGTGGAGCAATTTTTCTATGTTTGTGGCAAATTTGTACCAACCTATATAAGTTACATGTAATGTCAACCCATAATTAGGCGTAAAGTAAAATGGACCAACCTTTATTAGCTATGGTTTTTATTTAATTCCATGAAATATGTTGGTCCAGTCTGCAACTAAACATTTATTTTATAGAAATTTTGAGCAATCTTTCTATGTTTGAGGCAAATTTGTACCAACCTATATAAGTTACATGTAATGTCAACCCATAATTAGGCGTAAAGTAAAATGGACCAACCTTTATTAGCTATGGTTTTTATTTAATTCCATGAAATATGTTGGTCCAGTCTACAACTAAACATTTATTTTGTAGAAATGTGGAGCAATTTTTCTATGTTTGGGGCAAATTTGTACCAACCTATATAAGTTACATGTAATGTCAACCCATAATTAGGCGTAAAGTAAAATGGACCAACCTTTATTAGCTATGGTTTTTATTTAATTCCATGAAATATGTTGGTCCAGTCTGCAACTAAACATTTATTTTGTAGAAATGTGGAGCAATTTTTCTATGTTTGGGGCAAATTTGTACCAACCTATATAAGTTACATGTAATGTCAACCCATAATTAGGCGTAAAGTAAAATGGACCAACCTTTATTAGCTATGGTTTTTATTTAATTCCATGAAATATGTTGGTCCAGTCTGCAACTAAACATTTATTTTATAGAAATTTTGAGCAATCTTTCTATGTTTGAGGCAAATTTGTACCAACCTATATAAGTTACATGTAATGTCAACCCATAATTAGGCGTAAAGTAAAATGGACCAACCTTTATTAGCTATGGTTTTTATTTAATTCCATGAAATATGTTGGTCCAGTCTACAACTAAACATTTATTTTGTAGAAATGTGGAGCAATTTTTCTATGTTTGGGGCAAATTTGTACCAACCTATATAAGTTAAATGTAATGTCAACCCATAATTAGGCGTAAAGTAAAATGGACCAACCTTTATTAGCTATGGTTTTTATTTAATTCCATGAAATATGTTGGTCCAGTCTGCAACTAAACATTTATTTTGTAGAAATGTGGAGCAATTGTTCTATGTTTGGGGCAAATTTGTACCAACCTATATAAGTTACATGTAATGTCAACCCATAATTAGGCGTAAAGTAAAATGGACCTACCTTTATTAGCTGTGGTTTTTATTTAATTCCATGAAATATGTTAGTCCAGTTGCCAAAAAGAGAAAAAGAACACATTCAGTTTTTAAAGTCACTTCCTCAAACATTTGAAATTGATCAAATTATCAAAGAAAAAATAAGTTTCTATAAAAGTAATATAAACAATGAAAAAAGATCGTTCCATGACAGTAGCATTTTAAAATCACAAAGTCGTTCTAAGGCAATTTGGAACATTGTTAATAATAACACAAATCTCAAATCATCCAAAGGCAATGCAAAAATAGAGTTAGTTTTAAATAACAAACTGGTGAAAGACAGTAATGAGGTAGCTGAACATCTAAACACATATTTTTCTAAGTTAGGATTACATAGTTTATCTGACGACAATCGAGAACATAATTTTCAGAATAATATTGTATCACCTGTAAGTAGTCTTTATTTCTCTGAAGTTTCTGTTTCGGACATGGAGAAATTGGTAATGAAGTTAAGGGATACTAACTCGGCAGGTGTAGATGAGATCCCTTGTTCGCTATTAAAGAAGTGCTTTTCTTCAATTAGTTCGGTTTTTACTCATATTTGTAACGCAAGTATTAGTTTTGCAATATTTCCAAAACCACTGAAAGTGAGTAAAGTAGTTCCATTGTTCAAAGGTGGAAGCAAACATATCTCGGAAAACTATAGGCCGATATCGATTCTTTCCTCGTTTTCTAAGGTTCTTGAACCAATAATATGCCAGCAACTAGAAACTTTCTTAGAAAAAAATAATATTCTTTCCATTAAGCAGTATGGTTTCCGCAAAGGAAAATCAGTTTCATCAGCAATTTTCAGTTTGATAAATGACCTCACGCAGTCTTTGGATATTGGTCACCATTCTCTTGGTGTTTTTTGTGACTTAAGTAAGGCTTTTGACTCTGTGAATCACAATATCCTTATCAGAAAACTTGAAAAATATGGTGTGAGAGGACATGCACTAAAATTGTTTCATTCGTATTTAACTGATCGGAGTCAAACAGTTGAAATCCATCTAGGTAGCCAAAAAATTCATTCCTCTTATAAACCCATCGTGACTGGAGTACCCCAGGGTTCTATTTTAGGCCCAATACTATTTTTAATATATATTAACGATCTTCCAAAAATTTCACCAGAACTTAATATTGTCATGTTTGCTGATGATTGCTCCAATTGTGTTTCCAAAGAATCTCAAACCTCTGTTGTATCTACCACTAATAATCTTCTTGACGCCCTTCATAAATGGTTTTCTGCAATCAAACTCAAATTAAACATCAACAAAACTAATTTCATCCAATTTCATCTAGGTAGCTCCAAAAAGACACATTACCAAGGACAAATCAGATTGGGCTGTGAAGAAGCAAAACAGAAATCATCTGTCAAATTCCTTGGTGTTCATATTGATGAGAGGCTAAATTGGAACATCCATGTTGATCAGGTTTGTAAAAGACTACGCAACATGTGCTACGCTCTCAGCCATTTAGCTAAGGTGTGCAGCCCTGAGATTTTAAGGATTGTATATTTCTCTCATGCTGAATCGATTATGCGTTACGGGATTATTTTCTGGGGTCCATCAAGTTTATCAAATTTCATAAGAGTGTTTGCCTTCCAAAAATGGTGTGTGAGAGCCATAGCAGGGCGAGCAAGACTGAACTCTTGCAAGCCACTTTTTTGTGAACTACGAATTCTATCTTTGGCTGGCCTGATTGGTTATGAGGCATGTATTTTTGTCAAGAAACACCCAAATATTTTTGTTGAAAATGGTACATTTCATCAATATCCGACTCGGACTAGAGAGATGTTGACACTATTGAAGCACAACACAACTTTGTTTGAAAAAGGGCCTTACTATGTTTGCACTACTGTATACAACAAACTGCCATTGAATATTAGAGATGAGAGATCATTCTCAGTTTTTAAATCTAAAGTTAAACATTATTTCTTAGACAAGTGTTATTATAAATTTAGTGATTTATTGTAACACTATTTTAATTTTAATTTAGTTTTAATTTAATTTAGTACTATACATATTTTTAGAATAGACGTGTTTGTACAAATATAAAATGTTTCAAACGAATAAAGATGAATAATGAATAATAACTAATTTATTTTATAGAAATTTGGAGCAATTTTTCTATGTTTGGGGCAAATTTGTACCAACCTATATAAGTTACATGTAATGTCAACCCATAATTAGGCGTAAAGTAAAATGGACCAACCTTTATTAGCTGTGGTTTTTGTTTAATTCCATGAAATTTGTTGGTCCAGTTTGCAACTAAACATTTATTTTATAGAAATTTGGAGCAATCTTTCTATGTTTGAGGCAAATTTGTACCAACCTATATAAGTTACATGTAATGTCAACCCATAATTAGGCGTAAAGTAAAATGGACCAACCTGACTTTTGTGTTTTTATTTCTTATTCATTGAACATACGTTTGTTTGGAGGGAACCCTGTGTTTCAGGTTGTATCATAACCAACCCAAATATTATAAATGGAAAAACACACTTTTTCATTATAAGTCTTTTTTTTAAATAGAAAAAGAATTTTAATAAAAAAAATTTCTCATTTAGTTAATAAGGCATATCTTACAATTGGACTATGTAAACAATAATAGTTTTTATTAAAAGCTTAGCACAATAAATTGTTAACTTTAGCTTTACATATCTCAGAATGACCAATTTATGGTTGGTCCACTTTGCCTCTTAATCATTACAATGTACGAGTAACATGGGCCTTTATTGGCCTATGTAGTAGGTAGACCAATACAAGCAAGGGTAGAAGAGCATTGTAGGCCGTAGGGGTAGATAAGATCATTGTTGACAGGACTGTTATTACCTTTAATAACACACCCTTAGGGCCGGGAGCTATAATTAAACTTGGTACCATAAGTATTATAATTACGCACAATGGCGTCATTGTTTATACACATTACTATCTATTTACAGAACAGTTTGAAGAACGTATGTTTTCGATATAATTCCGTCTATTATATGGGCCTAACGATATAATATGTAATAACATGTGAGAATATTATATCATGCAACCACACTTAAATTTCTTTTTTGATATGTTTTGCGTAAGTTACACGATGTTTTTTTTAGTTCATATATCTACTTTATTTATGTTTATGAGCAAACTTATCTTTTAAATATAGTGCATAAATATTTTGAGAATTATATATTTGTATACGTGATATTTTTGAGTTCCTATGTTGCAGTTAACATGTTTTTTTCTGTATAACCAGACCTCCCATTCATCCAATAGTGTACAAGGGTTTTTAGAACAATATTTTTTGTGAATTCGGGTTTTTATATTCCTACATCGCACGTTACATATGTTTTCTATATGACCAAACCTCTCTTTATGAGTTCCTATATGTAATTTACATATGTATTTTGTATAGCCCGGACCTTGATTCATCCAATAGTGCGGACACTTCCAATAAAGTATATACTGCGTATATGATAATTGTGAGTTCCGACATGTACTTTATATATTAAATCCTCAATAGTCAGATAGTGAAAGTGGTCAACTATAAACGTATCTTCATTGCATGAGTCAAATATCTCATCAAGTTTCTAATCTTTCTAGAGATATTACGTGTGAACTCCCGTAAAAATTTGGGGCTAGCCGGTGGGTTAGGACTTTGAGCTTGAGTTAGAGATAGCGCTGATTCGAATCCCACTTGGACTAGAAGATTTATCAGTAATATTCACCTTCTACTGTACTGGCTCGCCCCCTTACTCTGTCTGAATAAGTTCCTCGCACAGATCAATAGTCTACGAGGAATGGGACAGAGAAAGGTTAAGAAGGAGATCGGCCTAACCTTAAAAAAAATCACTCACGTAGAGTGCTTGGAAAGATCCAGAGTCACCATGACGTCTTGAGTAATATCATTTTAATGGTTAATAGATCAATAGCTACTTTAAGAAAGTTTTCGTATTAAATTTAGTGTTAACTTGCCATTAATATCAAAAAAGGTTCTCCAATGAATATTTTTGTTGCAGTCGAGCCTCCAACCTGGTGTTAACTTTGGAATTACTTATAAATCCGTCGACTATCAGAAGACCAGTTGTCGTCTGTCCTTCCGTCCTCAAACCATTGTCTGTTGAACAACGGTGGCAGTTTAATCTCTCTTCCTTACTTAACCACCAGGCAGCGCGTTTATCAGTAGCTGACGCCGTGTTGTGAAATTGAACATTACATCCCTTATAGATATTCACGCTTATATTTTTTCTATCAGTTGTGACAGGTTAACATCTCCTCCCTGCTTACCATACAGTGCGTTTATCGAGTAACTGACAGACGCGTTTTCAGTTAATCACTACATCACTTATATAACATATTTATTTCAAATGTTAATATGCTTTATAAGTGGTAATGGTGCCTTCTGATATAATGTTATCCCAACTGGGTTTGGTTAGTTACCAAAAAAATTAGCTGTATATTTATCATTAAAACTGTAGTTTATTATTTTATTTTTATTTATTTATTTTTTTTATCATTAGCCTTATTGAAAATCAAATCCAATATGGTGGCAAATGTAGCTTGTTACAGCCAACTCTTCAGGAAAGTTTGATAATATCCCGAAAATATGTACGGTGCTTACTTAAGTTATGAAATTATTTTACTAAATTTTCCTTCGTAAAACATTATACAAAATACACCGTTGGATTCTTGATAAATAAACAAGATTTTTGTGAGATGGTTCATTTTTTATTTTCTTGCATGCAACCAGATTAGATAACCAATGTTTATGCCAACAAACAAAGTTAGTGCTGAAAAGTTATGTTGTGGGCTTCTTGCAACTTGGAAACAAATCTCCGTGGAAATTAAACACAGATGTTCTCCAGTTGAGCTCTCGTATGTTTTTTGTTTCCAAAAAGAATTAATATACACGTGTAAAACTTATAAACATATAAGTTTTCATTAATGAATTCACTTAAACCGTCCTTGTTTATTGAACAAAATAATGGTTGAAATCCAAAGGAATTAAGCATGTTTTGAAAAAGAAAAAATCCGCTTGTCATATAATAATTTATAAATATGATCACAGCCAATATGTTTTCACTTTCTTAGTATTTTATTTTTATTTGACATTTTCTTAATGAATTTAATAAAAGTATAATTTTCTTAGTGTGAGTACTATAACACTTATGTACTGTATATTTTGAACTTTTTCACTTCAGTTAATACATTAATCAATAAAAAAAGCTTTACTTCCCTCTCATTGTTGACCCATCCATGAATTTTATAATTCGTCAGATTTTAGCACTAGTGGTGTAGTGCTGTAACCCAGTTACTTATGTTAAAGAGTTTTGGAGAATTTAGGCGACACATTCTATACTCGGCTCTTAAAACTGACACGGTGTCTGCTCAATGGTTGCCATCGAACACTACTAGAGAAGTCTAGGATGTCCATGTTGGGTGGTAGACAGGGTCTGGATGTTAAGTAAGGGAGAGAACTGAGTATCACGCTTGTCAGTTAGTTGAAAATCAAAGCCATACTACGTGGTTCGGATTCCACGTAAAGTTGTAGGTCCCTTAGTTTTTCTGGCTATTAAAAATGGATCTTTCATAGAAACAAACTACTTTAAATAGTAACAATGACTACACTTGGTCATCTAGACTCACCACAATCTTTTGGCCCTAATATTCACCCATATCCCTACGATTGGTGTCGTAGTAATGAATAATTAGTTCACAAGTGACTCGCTCTTAGTTACTCATACTAAAAATAAAATCATGAAAATCTTGGAATTTTAGCTGTCTTCATCAAGTTCTCACTTCAATTTGTTTAGTTGCCAAAAAATGCTATATTACTGAAAACTAAACATTTCACCAAGCAGACAAATACAACTGATTTAGTTAGCAGCAGTGTAACTGTTTCGGATTTATATTTAAGGTAAAGTGGAGTTGTTAAGTTTATTAATTGCTTAGGTATTTAACTTAAACAGTTTACGTAACTCTTTAATTTCATTTTAGTGTAGTTTTTCTCTTCCTCCTTAGCTTTTATGTTTTATTACACGTACATGTTTTATTACAATGTTTATTGTTTGATTTTGAAATATTGCTCTCAGTAGCAATTAAAATTATGAACTGTTTAAATATACTCACTGTAATTAATTTCGTATTTTCTTTATGAGGTTAAGTATAAGAGTTTTAACTTCACCTCAATATGTAAAACACTTAATGGATATTTTCCGTTAATTCACTACCATAACTTAGGTTAACCTAACCTTATCAAACCAAACCTAACATAACATAACTAAACCTAACATAACCTAAACAACTCTAACATAACCTAACCAAAGTAATGGAAGCGAATTAACGGAAAGATCCCATTTAATTTGTTATTTCATTATAGAATTGATCACAAGACCACGAGAACATGGTTAACATTTTAGGGATTAAATGAACGCTAATGTCACCCTGAGGGCGTACAATAGGGGTTTACCCACAATATCCAGTGCATTAGTGTCACTTTCTCTTAACATGGTGCTAAAGCCTAGTGGAAGCTGCGGTACAATTTATCTGACAAAATGTTACCATTCTCCGTCATTATTTTCTTTGCTTGTAACTGTAGACTATCTTTCTAACAATATTTCAATAACATTGTTTAACAGGTGCCTCTGTAATAGTATATTTCATAACAAGAGTGGAAAGTGGGGTTTTGCATGTTCGAGACCATATGTTTGAAGTGCGAGACTTGTCGAGCACTTCAATTTGTTGAGAACATACAAAACACTTTCACTCGAGTTTTGAACGATACTTTTCACTACACTACGGAATAAAAACAGGTGTTGTTGACTGTGGAATATTTTCGGTTGTAAACAATGTTACTTTCGGTAGTAAACAATAGACAGCTGTTGAAAATATGATGTTTCGCAGGTTGTAAACACATAACGAAAACAGCTTAACTCATAGTAGTGTAGTGAAAACATATTATTTTGTGTCTCTTAATTATCCGTTCATGATAATCTGCCTAGTTCATCTCAGTAACTTTCAACAAGTTTCCAAATCTACGGTGTCCACATTCTTAATTGTGTATACTATTTTATTTTCTATGTTTTTCTTTGTTGTGATATCATGCAGAACTGCATAAAAATAAATATAAGGTATATGACAGAACTAGGCGTCGTAAAGCGAGGTTTCAATATTATATAGGGGCTAATGATTTTTTTTTATTTATTTTTTTTAAGATTATCAGTGTGGTGGCCAAAATTTATTAAAGGTTTTAATACATTGAGTAATAAGAAGACAATAGTATTAAAAGTAATTAGAGTTTAAGATAAAGTAAGTTTTTTTGTTTTTACGAGAATTTAATTTCTAAACTTTCATTCATATAAAACACCTCTGTGCTAAAGACAAATTTACGTAATTGTAAGTCGGGTTGTTTGCGTACACAAAAAATAAAACTTCTAGGATTAACCAAAGTAATAAATCAGTTTTGGTTCTTGAGTATAATGTAAGAAAATTAGTTTAATACCTTCTGTAATTGGTAGAAATAAATTAGTCACAGTTGTAACTAAACAAACATATTTATGTCTTTAGACATGAAACAAAACATGGATTAAATAGTTAAAAGTTGAGTGAAATAAACAATTAAATACTTCAACAATAAAAAAAATAGTAAATTTAAAATTATTTAATAATTGTTTAATAATAATTGTTTTAATTGGTGTAATAAAACAATACGAAATCCGGTTGAAGTTTTACAATAAATGTACAATTTTAAAATGTTTGTAATTTTCTCCGTAAATTTGTGTTTTGAATGCATATTCCTAATTTTTATAACTTAACGTCAATTCAATGTAAATTTACCTTAAGTTTTAAGTTTTAACGTTTACAAGTGGCATTCTCCTCAAAACCATAAATCTATGGGTAATCTACGATTTCAAAATTGCTCTATATGTGTCACATTAACTTAGAACCACCAGTGTAATTCGTGTACATATTTTTCCATTCATATAATATTTTGAAACAACACAACTACCCCTCCGCCCTTCCCCGAAGGGCTTCCCTACAGACGGCACCAAAGGGACGGACGCCCCATTTCTCCCTTGAGGCTAAACATTAGGGGTCTATCTATTAACAACATTATTGCCTGCTTCCTCTGCAATGATATCCACAATTTATTTTATAAATGTTTACTTTACTGCATTAATTATGAAACTAAGTTCATGTTACACTAATTATTATAGATTACTGTAAGTAATTTTCTAAAACAAAGGTAAATACAATAAAACGTTTGTTCAAAATAGAAGCAGTATTAAAAGTAAGAAAAATCAAAAATAAACTCAACACATGTAGTAATAATGTTATACAGGGTGTCCCATAAGTAAAGTGCCAAACTCTGGGAAAAGGTTATATGGGTCAAAATAAAGAGAAAAAGAAGAATAATTTTTTTTCCAAAAACGCTTTGTTTACCAGATATCCGCCATTTTTAATTTTTTACAAAATAATTTTTATCATTAAATTTTTCCAACCGATCTTTATAAAACTCGGTAAGTATGTTAAAATAACAGAGACCTACTGTAGAAAAAAAATTCAACTTTGTCAAATTTAAAATTTCAAAATGGCGGCCATTTTAAACTTTTAAACCAAAATGGCGGAAAACGGTAAAGAATACAAAAATTCACTATGAACAACTGTTTTTATACAATTTTATTTCTAATCTGTCAACACCAAAAACATGAAAATCGAACAAAAAATAACCGAGATACATTGAAATGTGTGTTAAGAGGTAGCAACAAATCCATTTGTTGTTAATAGCCCCAATCAGCTGATCAGCTGATTAAAATAAACTGATGAAAAAACATGTGGTTGTTGAGTTGTATTGTTACATTGTTGTTATCATTGTTTTGTTTACTTCAAACGTCATTAATGTGATCAGGTTAGGTTGAAATTCTGTTTGTTCAAATGCCGAACCATAGTTATTCTAATCTTGAGCTAACTGATATTCATTTTATTTATGGCTTAGCTAATGGGAATTCGCGTGAGGCATGCCGCCTTTACGCAGAAAGGTTTCCCAACCGACGAATTCCATGTAGGAAAGTGTTTGTAAATGTGCACAGGAATTTGAGGGAACGAGGAACACTAAAATTTACTGAGAAGACTGGACGGGCTGTTTCTGTACAGACATTAAATAATCAAGAAATAGTTTTGACGGCCGTGGAAGAAGACCCAAGTACTAGTGTTAGAAGAATATCGCTTGAACATGGTATTACGAAAAGTTCAGTGTGGTGGATTCTACATAATCAGCAGTTGTATCCTTACTATATCCAAAGGGTGCAATGCCTAACTGATAGGGACTTTCCACCCCGTATTAACATATGTCAATGGTTCTTGCAACAGATCGCATTACTTCCTCTGTTTCTCTCCAACATTTTATTTACCGATGAGGCTGGGTTCTCTAGAGAAGGTATTTTTAATTATCATAATAATCACTCCTGGGCCGATGAAAACCCTCATGAAATATCACAAAGAAGCCATCAAGTGCGCTTTTCTCTCAATGTTTGGATAGGCATTGTTGGGGACAATCTCATAGGGCCATTGTTTTTACCCAACCGACCTAATGGTGTGTCTTACTTAAATTTTTTAACACAAGATCTTCCCGAACTGCTAGAAAACTTACCCCTTTATTTGAGAAACAATATGTGGTTTATGCAAGACGGTGCACCACCACACTTTTCATTGGATGTAAGGCGACATTTAAATCAAGTGTTTGGAAACAAATGGATAGGGCGGGGGGGCCCATCCCATGGCCTGCCAGGTCTCCTGACATTATTCCCCTGGATTTTTTTGTATGGGGCTATTTAAAATCTTTTGTGTACCATACCCCTGTTGACAATATTGAGGATTTAAGGGAACGAATTGTAGCAGGTTGCGAGGTGATAAGACAAAAGCCTGGGGTATTTGAAAGAATGAGGGTGTCTATGACAAAGAGGTTGAATTGTGTCATAGAAATGAATGGAGGACACATGGAACATTTGTTGTAATTGATAACTTTTAAAAAGCTACCTTGTGTTAAGATTTTATTTTGTGTTTAATTAGTTTTCTCATTTTTTTAATACCATGATGTGTTGTCACTCAATAAATGGTTTCAATGTATCTCGGTTATTTGTTGTCCGATTGTCATGTTTTTCGTGTTGACAGATTAGAAATAAATAAAATTGTCTAAAAACAATTGTTCATAGTGAATTTTTGTATTCTTTACCGTTTTTCCGCCTTTTTGGTTTAAAAGTTTAAAATGGCCGACATTTTAAATTTTAAATTGGACAAAAATGAATTTTTTTCTACAGTAGGTCTCTGTTATTTTAACATACTCACCGAGTTTTATAAAGATCGGTTGGAAAAATTTAATGATAAAAATTATTTTGTAAAAAATTCAAAATGGCGGATATCTGGTAAACAAAGCGTTTTTGGAAAAAAAATATTCTTCTTTTTCTCTTTATTTTGACCCATATAACCTTTTCCCAGAGTTTGGCACTTTACTTATGGGACACCCTGTATTAATTAATTAAAAAATTATGATTAAAATATATCAGTTACTTAATACGATAGTTTGAATTACGATGAAACGCAGATCAATCCAAGAGTTCATTATACTAATGAAACGTAACGACTTTTGCTTTTTGGATGATATTGTCCCCTATATAAACTACTGAATACGTTTTTCAATAACTCGTATATAGAATTAATGTTGAATAACTTTATTGGTAGAGTGGTTGAAAAGGTTCCCTGTTTCTGAACTGTTTGAAAAATAAATGAAATAGCCTTGTTCTTATTTATTTTACAAAAAACTTCAAAACTTACAAGAAAAGTGTATCGAAAATCAATTAATAAAATAAAATACTACAAAATGGCTAATACTCCCTACCATCCATTCCCGTACAGTGGTGATGGCCCTCCCATCCACTCACACATCCGTACACGTTCAAGAGGTGATGACCCTCCCACTCGCCCATACATGTACAGTAGTGACAAGCTCTAAACTATATGAACATGCAACAGTTTTCTTCCTTATAAATTAAACAGGTGATTACAATGATTATGAAACATATGGGATGACGCAAAAAATAATTTAACTTATTTTTGTTTATTTCTATGACATTACTGTACGTTGCCATCATATATTCTTTTCTATGGTTTGTATTCTTATCAACGTGATGTAGATTACTTGTTATATAATAATATATAATAATAAAAAAGCAAACCTTTGTCATATTACTTTCTCCCATATGCATTAGCATAGAGAAAGTATTGTGATCGTCCAAAAAAATATTTTTACAAGTTAGTCTAAAATCTATTTTAGGGTCTCCTGAACCCAAAAAAGTGTTTTTTTTTCAAAATAAATGTTGGTGTATGTCCGTATGTGCAGTTCGCTGGTGATCAAACGGACGGATCAATTTTTTAAATTGTGTGTATATGTATTCAACCAAAATCTTCAGACCATTTCTTCACTTTTTGAAATTTCATTCTTTCTTTTAAATTTTATAGTAAAAAATCATACATAAATGGAATTTTCTAAAAACGGCTATAATGATTTTGATTAAATTTTCAGGAAAGATATAAATTACAATTTAAAATATTTTAGTGCAAACCGCATATCTCTAACTAGACTAGTTTTTTAGTTATGGCAAACAAAATATATTTGGGAAACAAACTGGTAATTTTCAAAGTTTTGATTTTTATTGTTTAATATAGCGGAAAGTTTGTGTCAAGTTTGTGTAACCATTTATTTTTACACGTTACAACGAAATAGGCAATTTTATTACGTTTGGACATTTAAGAATGATCAAAGTCAATTATTTTCACCCTTCAGTGTCCCACCCCAACGTGTCATAACCCGTCTGACCTCCCACAATAACGTCCGGTGTGACTTTATGAGCCGCTGTAAATTCTGTCTGACCATCGCCAAGTTGGGTGATTGCCGTGGGCGCCAGACAAGCTTGATGGACGTGTGCATATTTAATACGTCACTTGTAGCCGTGCCGTCCAGGGACATTGTGATACCCATCGCTGGTACACGCTTATCTATAAGTCAACCGACCAATAGTTGTCGTAAGAATTAATATAAACTATACCTCTAATAGATATAACCTTACTCTTTAAGTTATAATTAAAATTGACACTACGAAAGAATTAAATTTTATTGTAAATAATATAATATAATTTTGTTTACAAATATTTATCTTTTTTAAATAATTGTTAGTGCTCTAATGTGGCAAAGTCTCTGGACAATGAATGGATATAGACAAGTTTCATGATTAATATTTGGTTACTTAGTCAAGTAGTGTATCAGAAAATTGTCGACCTTTTATGCAGTCAAATTTCAATAACAATAATATAAAGGGTTGAAAATAATATGGAAACGCTTTCAAAACTGTTTTATAAATTCAATTGTAAAAGTGAAATTTTGTACATGACCATTGTTACAAAGAACATACTTTTTGACAACATTTCATCTTTTTAGGGGGACGGCCTACGAGGAGTTGAACGAAAATCTTCAACGTAAGCCTAGGCCGATTTTAGTATCAAATTAATGGTCTATTCAATAGAAATTAATTGCTGCAAACCGGACTTCAAAAGGTTTATCCATTCTATAATAGTGGTCATTTGAATTTCAAAGTAACTAATTTGAACAATATTATTCATCCATTATTTAAAGGTTTCAAGTAAGTTACTCTGATAAAAAATTGTACTTTATGAAACACAATTACTAAACAAAATTAAACTGTCAAATTGTCTATGCAAATAAATAAAGTTGCTGTGATCGCGTTTCCACATTGCTGTCCAGATAACATTGAAAACACGAAGTGACAGTTAATTACCTTAATGACAGCTAATAGTTATTATCTTAATGAGAGCTAATAGTTAATTAACTTAATGACAGTTAGTAGTTAATTAACTTAATTACAGCTAATAGTTCATTAACTTAATGACAGATAATAGTTAATTAACTCAATGCCAGTTAATAATCAATTACCTTAATGACAGTTAATAGTTTATTATCTTAATGAGAACTAATATTTAATTACCCTAATGACAGTTAGTAGTTAATTAACTTAATTACAGCGTATAGTTAATTAACTTGATAGCAGATAATAGTTAATTAACTCAATGCCAGTTAATAATCAATTAAATTTATGACAGCTAATATTTAATTAACCTAATGACAGTTAGTAGTTAATTAACTTAATTACAGCTAATATTTAATTAACTTGATGACAGATAATAGTTAATTAACTCAATGCCAGTTAATAATCAATTAACTTAATGACAGCTAATAGTTAATTTACTTAATGAGAACTAATAGTTAATTAACTTAATGACAGTTAGTAGTTAATTAACTTAATTAAAGTTAATAGTTAATTAACTCAATGTCAGTTAATAATCAATTAACTTAATGACAGCTAATTATTTTCATGTTAGTGATCAAAGTGATGATGACTTTAATATTGACGTGTGTACGTTTTAAGATGAAGTAAAATCGCCAACAAGCGGTATTTTTATTTCTTTTTTTTCATTTTTAAATAATCAATAGATAAACTCTATCTTTATATCATTTTCTCCAGTCATTAAAATATTTCTTTTTATAACCATAAATTAAGGTGCATTGATAAGAAATTGTTGAGAGATTAATTGAGTTTTTCTTTAGTTTCAAATCTAAAATATATCAATTTTTCTTCCACGTTTGAAGGAAAACTCTAATTGGTAAAGGATTTGTGTAATATCCTAGGACGACTTGTTGGACCAAAACATTATAATTTTCGATAAAAGTATAAACTGTTTATTTACGTAAAATTAATTGTTCTCAAAATTAATGTTGAAAGTAGTTTTTTTTTTTTTTTTTACTAAATAAATCCTATATCGTTATTATGACTTATATAACTCACGTCAATCGAATTGGTTTTCAGCTGACGTTTCCTGGTCACTGTTAACAGATAAGGACATTTTTTACCTGTAAATGTTATTAAATGTACTGGCTGATATTTAAAGTAGCATAAAAGAAAAATAAATACATAATTTCTAACGTATAAATAAATATTTACCATTTATTTACTTTTTCAACAGAGTACCATACCCTAATGTTTTTTTTTTTTTTTTTATTTCATTAAATATTTAAAATAGTTCATTCATTTTTTTAGCTCCAAATTGCATTGAATGTTATACTAGTTTTCCTTTATTTCAATAGTAAGCTATTTGCTTAATGCATACTCTTGAGTAAAAGTTTATACTAAGTTATTTTTGCAATAAAATATTTAAATATTGTAATTAAATTGGTTTTCTAAACGTGTGCAAAATAATTAACTGCAAAGCGAACAATTGTTTATACAGTAACTAAACACAATAGTGACTGGCCACAATACAAGCAAGGGTAGGCGGATATTGTATGTTGCAGATAAGATCATTGTTGACGATACTGTTGTTGCCTTCGATAATGACTAGCCCTTGGACTCCGGTAATTAAACACAGTACCCACAGTAGTGTTATTACTGGCACAGACAATAATGATCCATGTAGATGTATCGTTTATAGGCTTCACCTGGACCCTCTGCTCTGTAGCATGTAATATTGTACTAGGGAACACCCCTGCATGTTTCACCTGTCAACCCCGCCACTCATTGCATTCGAGTCATTTCGGCCTTCGGCCACAGTACGTGAGTCATTAAGGCGGCCACACACGTTCAAATTAGTTTGACAAACCATTTTGACAAACTTCACCATCAAGTAAGTTTGACGATGAAATTCGACCTTCACTTTCAAGTAAGTTTGTCAAACCATCAGACGTTTGGCACCCGAAGCGTGCAGGGGTTACCCATAGTAATTTATAAAATATTGATTGTACGAAGAAGCACCTGATGTATAATCAAAAACAAATCAACAAAATAATGTTATATAAATTTATATGAGATACAGTCAGATATGAAAATTTCGCACAGAAATAGAACTGCACATTTGTTAGTTTTATGGCTTCACTACTATACACGATCAAATAAGTTTTTCAAACCATCAGTCGTCAAATTTATTTTCTGTCCAAATCTGAAAGCCATAAAACTCACCTTCAAACTACAAAAGTTTGTCAAATCCACAAATTTAATCCACCTACGAGCAAAAACTTTGTCAAACTGGAAGACAAGTCGTTACTACAAAAAAAAGGAAATTTTTTATACGAGTTTAACCTAACCTCGTGTATTAAGCATAACCTATCCAACCAAAATACGTTACCTAACCCAACCTAACTTAACTAATCAGCCTAAAAGAACGTCATATAACCCAACAAACCTAACCCAACCTAACTTAACTAATCAGCCTAAAACAACGTCATATAACTCAACAAACCTAACCCAACCTAACTTAACTAATCAGCCTAAAACAACGTCATATAACCCAACAAACCTAACTTAACTAATCAGCCTAAAACAACGTCATATAACCCAACAAACCTAACCCAACCTAACTTAACTAATCAGCCTAAAACAACGTCATATAACCCAACAAACCTAACCCAACCTAACTTAACTAATCAGCCTAAAACAACGTCATATAACCCAACAAACCTAACCCAACCGTACTTAACTAATCAGCCTAAAAGAACGTCATATTACCCAACAAACCTACCCCAACCTCTTAACTAATCAGCCTAAAAGAACGTCATATAACCCAACAAACCTAACCCAACCTAACTTAACTAATCAGCCTAAAAGAACGTCATATTACCCAACAAACCTAACCCAACCTAACTTAACTAATCAGCCTAAAAGAACGTCATATTACCCAACAAACCTAACCTAACGAAACTAATTAACTTACCTAGCCTAACAAAACGTAACATAACATGTCTAAGAAAACGCAGTATAACCTACAGAAAACTTTCTAACCTAGTTGAACTAAAATAGCGTAATTAAACTAACATGACTTAACCTAATCTATTTAAGGACACGTAAAGAAGTGTAATCTACTAGAGATGTCTGGGGTGTTCATGATGGATGTCAAGGTTAAGATGTTGTGTAGGGAAGAGAACTGGTTCGGATTCCACATAAATCTGTAGGTCCCTTAGTTGTCCTAGCTATAAGGCTAATAAATAGCTCTTTCTAAGGAACAGTGTACCTTAGTTAGTAACAATGACTACACTCGTTTACCTCTCATATTCGTCCATATCTTGAAAATCGGTGTTTTAATCATGAATAATGTAACTTATTGAAAGCTAACCAATTTAACCAACTTATAAAAACCTATCCCAACCTAACCAAGAAAAAATGTATTTCCTCTTGTCTTCCTGATTCTATTTTATATGTTTGTATTTGTCTCTTAACCTATAATTTCTTAAGGTTAGGTACACATAACCGTAAATTAAATACACGAGAAATATTACAGAATTATTTCTCTTAAGTGCAGGAGTTTTGTGATCAGTTTCATTTATACGGGTTTTAACAAAAATAATCTCCACTATAGACGAATACAATACATTATATGGTCAGCTACCAAAACAACACGACTGCCATAGGTGGGATGAACCTTCCTCGTAAGGAATGGCCTACGATGAGTCGCTTTCATTCGGTCGTGGGAAGATGCAACAACTGGATATATAACTGTGGAATGACAAATGATAAGTCAAGTGATTGAGAAGCTAAAATAAACTAAAAATAACTAAGGTAATCAGATGGTTTTCGTTCAATAGAAGAAGCACTTGTTGAATAGCTGCGAAACGTGGACTTAGCTTTAAGACAGGAGATCAATATTTAACCACTTATAATATACTAATACGTTGCTTGTACCTTTTTTAAGATTTAAAAATGTTTTGTCAGATTTCATTGTTTTTTGCTTTATTTACTTAAAATACAAAGGGTGTTTTTGATATACACCAACAAACTTCAGGAGGTTGTTTGAGAGATATAAATAAGGTAAAAATGTTCTTTAAACATATGTGCAAAACCCTCTCGCTTACTATCTAGCCACCATTTTGTATTTGTCTTTAAAAGTGTTGTATCTCAATAATGGGCCTTACCCTTACAATACTATCGATTTGTAGTAAAATATAAACAAAATTAAAAAGAATTTACAAAATTATCTATCATGTATTACGGTAATCAATATTATTAAATAAGTAGCTACATGGTAGGAATCAGTTAGACCCTAAAGAGTGTAAAGTGTTCAGTGAGTTTCTTGAAATGTTGAATCGAATCCCTAAGGAAATTAAACACAATCGTGTTCCCTAACCTAAGGTGTTTTACAATCGTGTTCCCATTTCCCCTTCATTTGCATCGGAATTGATTCATTAATATAGTTAGGAATCGTGGTGTTAGACAAATCTAAGAAATTTATTGTTATACCTTTTAAAAGCAAAATGTTTATATTATTACTTGGATATGCTGAAGTTTCTCAGTTCGATCCTAAACAGAGTCGTAATAAATGTTGAAAGGGATCAACTATAACCACCGGTTGTTCATTTGTCAGTGGGCTATTAATTAATGACACCTTCTAATGAATAGTTGGCCTTAGTTTGAAACAATAACTACATTTGCTCATCTACACTCATCATATTCATTCGAAATCCACGTCTTGAAAAATTGGTGTCTTAGGAAAAATACATAAATTTTTCAATGAGAAGTTAAGAAATTCCCGTAACACAGTTACCACGACCACTCTAACAGTATAAGTCAGTGTAAAACAGATCGAATATGTATTTGACAGGATTGTTTAATAAATTAATCTGTCACTCTATATTAAAATTACGTAAACAGTATATTTCAGTTGACGTCAGTGATCACAATTTGTAATTGATGTAATTACATACATAATTTTAATATTAGACTCCGATACACTAACAACACAAAAATATTGCTAGGTTAAAAAGTTTTAAGCTTAATAATTTTCAATTTTAGTTTTTATAAACATTAGGTAGGAACATTGAAAATGGACAAACAAATAAACTGTAAATTCAAAGCAGGAACCTATTCTGTTCATTCACTACCACCTCTTTTTGTATTATTTCTCTACCACTATTTTTTTTACCACCTATGTTGCTTACTAAATTAGCGTAAAGATATTTAAAACGGTAATAACGTAGCCTAAAAATAATGAGCATCACAACATTTTTTTTAACATACATGAATTTGGACATTGAAATTGTTACTTCACTATCACTAATTTTTTTATCATAGTTACGGTTAGGTTAGGTCAGGTGTTAGGTTAGGTTAGGTAGCCACTAAAGTTGATCACAAACTGGTAAATTCAATGATTGACTTACCGCTGAATGCGCTCTCCGTGTGTAAGTTCTTGGACAGTGATAAGATAAGGCCAGCGATATCGGATTCCTAGTGGATAAGGAATACCATAGTGGACGTAAAGATTATTGGGGAACAGTTTTTAGAGCATTAGAATATTTATCAAGTTGTAGTGAATGAACGAAAACAAAAAAAAGTAGTGGTAGTGAATCAACAGAAAAGATCCCAAAGTAGTAACAATCAATGTCAAAACAATCGTTGAATTAGAGTAACAGTTTAATTTTGTCACTGAGTTTTTAATGAAGAAATTAAATTTCAAATGTTTAATATAGGCCTACTGACACAAATTCATTTTTTTTTTTTTATATTCTACAACAATTAATTAATACTCTTTATTCGTCATAATTAAGACGCCGATCGTAGAGATTTAGAAAGGGGAAGAAATTTAGTCATCGTTATTAATTAAAGTTGACTGTTTCTTGGAAAGAGCCATTTACTGATATCCCAAACAACCAGGACAACTAAGAAACCTACAGTTTTACATGGAATATGAACCAAGCAGTATTGGTCTGATTTTGTGCTAAGTGACAAATCAGATACTCAGTTATCTTTTCTACACAACATCCGGAACCTGACTACCACTCAATAGAGACACCTCAGTCTTCTCTTGTAGTGTCTTGGTCGATGAAAACTATTGAGTGGACGTAGTTTTGTTATTGAAAACTCCGAGTATAACAAAACTTATCGCCTAATATCTCCACAACATTTTGTCCCAAAGTATCACACTGGGTTACAGCACTAGTGCCGACTATTTACTTAGTTATAAAACAGTAATTGAAGTTAGACAATGAGTGAACTTGATTATTAACAGACTGAATATTACAATTAGTGATTCAAAATGTTAATTGACTTTACATTGTTAAAGTTAACTAATCTAGACTTGGTAATTCACCATGTAATATTACTCGGGACAACCTCGAGGGGTTAAAAGTTTGCGGCTCATTTACAACTGAACCCCTTAATTTTGCACCGTGATAATGAAAAGACCCCCTAACGCACGTAATACAACATGCTGTGACAGAGAGCATTAACTAAAGCCCTGTCAGTAACATTTACGATAAAACTTCGTAAGAAAAAGTGCACAAAATATAAAAAAACATTGAAGTAAGCCCTTCCAAATATGCATGCATGAACAATATGGAATCAAAATAAAAACTATGAATAAATTTCCAAGGAATAATTTAGTTGCATTGTTGATTAACATCAATAGCTAACCAGTCACATAGCACCTCACTTATAGCCAGTAATATTTATTACACATAGGCCACTTAGGCACGACCTTTTTAACGCACTGGTGCGAGTGAGACAGAGAACTATTCTTCCCACACCGTGTAGTTCTATTTAAAATTACCGTGGCAGCCAGAGCTTACCGTGCAAGCTTCGCCATTTTACGTCATAAACAGCAGTGACCATTGATTGGTTTGATTAACAACAACGAATCAGGCTTAGAAAGATACAATTAAATGTTTAAAACTGTTATTTAGTATTTAAATAACAATTAATATTAGTAATAATACAATGAATAATATTGTAAACAATAAATATCAATTAAACAAACTTGTCCAGTTTATTTCAGTTTTATTTATTTTTTTTCAACTAAAGTTAGTTGAGTAAGTTGAACTTTTGAAGGTGGAAGTTAGTCACGTCCTTGATGTAAGGCAGCTCAGCGGTGGAAATATTCCCCTCTGCTGCTGAAACCCCAACATGCACTAAATATCAAACGCAGATTGCCCACTGTCCGGTCTAATTATAGCTTAGGATCAATTTAATATTTTCAAAGTAATTATATCAGTGAAATTCGACTGTTCATTTACTTTTAATCAATGCTAAAACATGAAATTCGTAGTTCTATCAAAAGCGTTGAACTGAAAATTACATGTGGGTAGGGGGGGGGTTAATAAGTAAAGCTATCTATTTTCATATTTTTTAAATAACGTCCTTATGTATTTAATATACTTTGTAGGATATTTGTAGTTGGTATTGCACGATTAAAATTGTTTGAACTCTCTCGTAAATCCCCAAAACTAATACTGTAAGATGTAGCCAGACAAAATAATAAAAACATTATTTTTATTGTATTTATTATTGTAAGATATTACCAACGTTTTCCCAGTTAATATTGCCAAAATAAACTAAATAGACGTGATGAAGATTGAGCGTAAGAATAGTAACAGAAATACAACAACAAAATCACAAAATGTTTAGACAACAAGAATTCCAACAGTACTAGAACGGCCATAGCTTGACTACTCACATTTTTACAGCAAGCACAACAACTCCTAAACTATTTTAAATATTTACAACGTTAGTTATTTAATTAATTAAATGAGAAGAAATAATATTATTTTTTAACCACACGTGCTATCTTTTTACTGTGAATAATTCTTTAAATATTTTTATAAATGTATTAATTTTTATTACGTTTTTGTAGTATGTAAATGTGAATCAAGTTTATGTGCTCTTTCTACTTAGAAGTATTTTATAGGAAGAAACCCGTACATATAAATATGTGTGGTGAAACAAAACAAATACAATTAAAAATTAAGCTTTATAGTCAATAAACTTTTTCAACTTTGTTTCAATGAATTTACCCAACGCAACATGATTAATGTAAGAATGAATTAACTAAATTCCTTTCTGGAAAGATAGTGTTTTATTTTTAATTTAAAACATAATTTTAGGTAATGGATACAGTTCGTCTGTTTTTTAAACCAATATATTGTTAAAAATAGTGTCATATAAACCAGACAATTGCGCTGGGAAATCACTAGTGTCAATACAGCTGTTAAACACAGCTGGCGTTTCTTTTATTTACTCCAACAACAATGTCATGTATTGTTTTCACCACAACAATATATAAAACTACTTTATACACAACCAGAAATGAACCATAATTAATTAATTGGAAGTGATCAATAAACATTTTAATTTGTAACATATTTACATAATGAAAAAATACCTTGGAGCCTAGTTTATAATAAACATTTGTAACTGTTTGATTTACCAATTATGGTAAAAAGCAGCTTATTTTATATATCATGAATAAGTTGAGCAGTAAAGTATAAATTTTTTTCGACTACGTAAAAATAATCTGTAGACATTTATTTATTATTAAAAAAACCGATCAACATATTGGCGATTATAGATTTTTAATTAGTTTAATGATTGTAAATGAGTGAATGTAGTCATTGTTACAATCTAAAGCAGAATATTCCTTTATAATTGATATTAAGAAATAAATAGTCAAATGAGAAATAATGTGTAATATTTAATGAAATTTTAATGAAAAATTTTAGAGCCTACCCAACTACAAAAGAAAATTATGGATATAATATATAAGTATGGATAAAAATAATATAATACCTTTTAAAACATTTCTTCAATTACATATGTATCTAAAAATGGCTTCAATGAAGTCGAAATGTACATTGTACTAAAAATATGAATATATGTGTTAAAAGGTATTGTATTATTAATATTTTTATTTTATTATCCTACACTTTCTAGGCACTTAAATCTAACAACAAAATTATGGATTTTTGTAACCAGAGTTTTTCGAAAACAGACATTTATTTAATTTGTCAGGAGTAATAACTAAATTTTTCAAAATAAACTTATGAAATCGCCAGAGTAGCAGTTCAGAGGCTGTCTTCGAACTGCAGACATGTCCAAGGTTCGAATCCCTACCTGAGCTATAACGGTCGGTACTTCACTTTTTTAATAGATGTAACCCAAATACCTGCATCCCCATGTCACCTGTCTATTTAAGTACAAAAAAATATCAATCAAGAAAAAGAACATGAAAATTTGAACTTAAAACGGTCAAACTTACCAACATTCATAATTACTGAACAGTTTACATGTTGTACAAAGGTTTATGAAGCTATGGTGAATAGGGATGGCAACGATATATCGGAATTATCGATAGATATGTTTCGATATTTTAGTATCGATACTTTGATATGTAGATAATACTTGGTGATTTCTCATGCCTCAAGTGTTTAGGAAACAAAAACAACGTTTCAACAGGTATAACTCCCGTAGCCTTATGTTATTTGTTCCGAAATACTCTCGCACTAACCTTGGATATTTCTCCAGTTTAAATACAATGATTAGACTATACAATGTTAATTCACCTTCACTTGACATTTTTTATAACTCACTTGATTCTTTTAAAAATACTTTAGTTGAGATTGTTGACAATTGATATTAATTGAGATTAATTGTTTATGAAATGTTGCTTGTTATTCAGCATTACAGAGTTTAAAATATGTTAATGGTTACAAATTAGGATAAGTCTGAGTATTTATGTATTCATTGATTTTTGTCCATGTTATATTTATTCATGTTATATTTATTATATAGTCTTGTGTTTTCATTTTTGGTTTATGTCATTTGTTATATCTATGTGTAAATTGTTAATCTAAACACGCCATTTTTATGATGAATAATGTGTGTATTGTGGAACTGTTGGACTGAGAGATAATGAACTGCATGTGCATATTTAAATATTATAATCTTAATGCTGCAATGTAATTGGTGTTGTTGCTGTTTTGTAGCATTGTAAAATAAATAAATAAATAAATAAATAAATAACAAACTATTGTCGTCAAGTACACCTGAAGATGACAGGAGTTTGTTATACCTGTCCAATGCTAACAAATAACTTTAAAAAACCAATCGATATTTTGGTACGATCTTTCAAACAACAATCGATATTTTGGTCCGATATATCATATCACTAAATAATGGCGCTATTTTCTCTCCTCAAAATCATTAGAATTCGAAAAAAAAACACATTTCAGTTACCTCTTATGCGTACAAAATTTGCACTGAAGTAATAAAGTAATGTTATTTAGTTTTTTTAGGCAGATTAACGCACTAAATTGTATTTTATTGTTTACCAGAGGGTGGAAGTTCAGTGTTTATAAGAAGCCTTGTGGCATTTTTAAATGTGAAAAACAAAAAATAACAAAGTTATTACACTGTTCTTTTATAATTAAGATAATAATTTACGGTATAAAATTATTCTTATTTGGAATTGTTTTCATTAAACTCCACAGACCACAACTTGTTTCGTGTAGATATATATTTAATTTTTACATTCAGTAGCTATTATAAATAGTGACGCAAAACAAAAATGTATTTTTGGTCATGCCATAAAAGTTAGTGCATAATTTTTAAGAAATAAATAATTTACAATTCAATAAATCGGTTACCAGATATATCGATATTTTTCTTTCGATGTTGTTGTTTGATTGATATATCGATATTCGTGTGCGATGTATCGATAATTCGATATATTGATGTGTTTGTCTACCCTAATGGTAAACTAATTTTAATTTCTTTCAATCCAAAGCATTTTTTTTCTATGAGTGATCAGTTAGTTGTTAAAATCAGCATCAGACGCTTAGATAGCAAAACTACACACGTTGTATTCAACTTATAAAATATGTTCCTCTCTAAAGGTTACGCAAAGCTCCTGGACACACTTTGACATTAATTCATCCACATGTGTGAGTACCTGGTATATTTACATTGTGAACAATAACACAATACATGGACGGAGTGTAATGCGGCAGAGACCTAATGTAAACTAATGTGACCCGGTACCGTACATTAGAGTTATGCATACTACATCATGTAGCACATTAATGCCACTTTCTCTCGTGTAATTGTACTAACTAAATATATGAACTGTAAATTTGCCCTTTTCATAAGTAATTTACAATATTTTACTTATTATTATGGGAGAAGAGAAAATAAAATTTTACGATGAAACTGTTTTCAGAATTAATTTGCATTAAGAATATGTTATCATTTGTGATATGTTTCATAATATTAAACTGTGCTATGATAATACTTAATATCCTTTTCATCTTCCCTTCTTCATTAATACTAATATCCATGTTTAACTAGCTTTATTTCGGTTGATTTCATCCTCTCAATCAAAAAATAACTGCCTTCAATTCATCAGTTCAAGAACTTTTAAATACTCTATTGTCAGGTACAAATTATAAAAAAGACGTAAACGAAATTAAAGAAATTGCAAAGATAAATGCATACTCAACAAAATGTATTGAACATTTAATAAAAAATAAATGTAACAAAAAGAAGAAACTATCAAGAACGAAATTATTCAGAAAAGAATAATAAAATTATGAGTGGAAACAATTAACATTGACACCTTTATTCAACCGAATAATTAAAATGTTTAAAATCGTACAAATTTCAAATTAGCATTAAAATCAAATTCCAAAATTACAAAAATACTAGGAAATCTTAAATCTAAAAAAATCCTAAAATAACTGTGGACATTTATATATTGGCCAAACAAGAAGAAAAATAAAAACTCGATATAAAGAACACAAAGCAAATTTAAAATACGAACAAGTTGAAAAATCTGTAATGGCTAAACAGGACGTAGAAACTGGCTGTACAGTATTTTTATTTTTTGATGCAGTATTATCAGTATTTTCTATTCATACGAAACAAAATTCATTAATAAATACAGAGAAAAATTAGTGCATAACGAACCACCACCAAGACATTATTCTCTTATTTAAAATCTTATTTAGCCACGTGTTATTTTTATTTTTACACAACTTATGTTTTATTTTATTTTTCTTTCGACATATTGTAAATCTAAATTTTGTTTTAGTTGATGTGAGTTTTTGACAATGTTTATGTCATAATCGAAACGACTCACGAATAAACTTTAGTATTTGTTGGAATGTTTGATTATTTATATCGATTTTAAATTACATTTCTAATAAGAAACTTCTCAAGAACCATGGATGTCATTAGCTGTTTCCATCCATGTTTTAGTTTACTTTAAAAGTTAAATGTCAATAAGCATCACTTAGCCTATATTAAAAGTGTTCATTTTATGTGTTTATCTAACAGCTGATGGAGTCAACTAAATAAATTTACTCCATTAAATTATCATTGAATCTTTAATGGCCCCTGGGATGGAGCCCTAGAGTTGGAAGTGAATGAAACCATACTAGAAACCTCCCCGTAAGTGAACTCTACAACTTCCCAAAGTTTCATGGCGATCTGATGAGTGGTTTAGTAATGCATAAAGGACAAACACACATACGTTCGTTTTTATATATAGATAATAAGAGTGTAAATGTTATACACACTAAGTGAAGGTCACAGTTCAACACAAAAAAATGCAATTCAAATTGTTTTGAATTTCTATAAAGTGCTACTTAATGATAACTTTATATTCTATAAACCTTTTTAATATTACTTCTTCACAAATACTTTTTTATTTAGGCTATTTGTAACTAGAATATTGTAAATTCAATACAAAACATATGAATGTCACAACACATATAATTTACATAGAATAACAATTTTGTATTTCTATAATATGCAATAACAGAAGTTTATAACCCTTTTAAATTTTTCGTTTTCATTATTACTTTTGTTTAAATGTAATAATAATACAGTAAATGTGATAAAAAAACCAAATGAATGTTACAATACAAATAAATAAAATACAAATTGTTTTGTGTTTCTTTAATATAATATGATAATAGTTTGTAATCCTTTTTTACCTTCTTCACTAATACTTTTATTTATTTGCAATAATAAAAATTTAAATTCAGAGAAAGTGAATGTTACAACAAAGCACAAATACAAACCAAGAAACTATTTGTAAACTAAACAGAAATGTCAATAATATAAGAGAATGGTATGCTTTTGGTAATTATATTTTATTTACCTGTATTTGTGGTATAGTATGAAAATACAAAATAATGTAGATTGAGGGAAATTTTAAAATAAAATGTACACTTCTCGAATGTAAAATAGAAGTAGCTCTGAGGGTATATGTCTAGAAATAATGAAACAAATATCTCGTATTTACTCTTACTGAGTATTTCTGAAAATGCAACACAAAACTATTTTCAGCGCACACTGTTATAACCCATATGAAGCTATTAACTAAAGTGTGTTGTATCCAACAATGCCATTATTGAGTTCATTGCTTTGTGCACAAGGCAGGGCTTGCCTTGATAGGCATATGCATATTTAATGAGGTCATTTCGAAGGGGATACCGTATGGACTTAATTTCGCATCACTATCTATAATATTTCTGCCTACAATTATATTTGCCAGAAGTAATACGAAAATTATACCAAGTTAAGGTATGGGCGAGTGTGAGGGGTGAATGAGTGTGATGAGTGTAAATTAATGAGTGTAGTCATAGTCACTATCTGAGTTCGACTTAGCTCATAAAGTACTGTTTATTAATAGCCCAATAGCCAGTGCAACTATAGGACCTATAGCTTTACGTGGAATCAGAACCACGTAGTGTTGGTCTGATTTTCAGATTTGGTTTTATTATTTTTATTAAATTAGAGATTTACATTAGGCTTATGTATCAGGTAAACTTGGTATACAAAGTGGGTTAAAAATACTATATTTATATATTAAGCTTTCCAGTTACTAATTATTTACAGGGTGTTTTCCTCAACTGCAGAAACTAAAAGGGGGGGGGAGGAATGTATATTTGAATTCCGTAAGACCTCAGCCCTCGCAAAGGTAAGATGTTCGTTGAATATCCTACGGTGAACACGATTTTACATTGGAGAGTGTCTTGCAACCCTCCCACGTCCATAATTACGTAAGTACTCAAAGAAAGGAATCAGATTCGAGGTAGTAAAACAGCTGCAGACAGGTTATGTAGTACTTGGAAACGTCGTAAGATGAATAGCTTACTTACTTACTTAATACTGACTATACAATTAAACTTTTACTTAAAACTGTAAAATAAATAGTCAATAATATTTAATTTGTTAGGTTCATGTATGCCAGTAGTATTTTTAACTTAAGTATTCTAAAAATATTAGTAACAATTGTCAAAAACTAATTCAGCAAATTTTAAGTGACCTCCCAAGATTTGAACAAGTGCCAATCTGCATTTGATTCAGATGTGCTAACCACTAGGCTAGCAAGAGGCCTAATTTTAACAACGTACTTAAAATCTAAAAAGTTATTTATACAAGGCGAGACAGACCACCCGCGCAGTTCGCATAGTGGATGAACGGTTTGGTCTAGCTAGAGGCATAAAACTAAATGCTTTCCCTATAAACAGCACATGGCGAGTCTATTAAAATATTTATCTATGTTGAGTGTCCTCCAAAACTAAGAGTCGTGGGTTCGAATCTCAATTTTTTAAATATAAACATAGAACAGGTGTACACCATTTTAAAGGTCTTATTAAAAGAAACTCATTGGCGTAAACAAAATTAACTTATCATAATTCTTTTTCAAAATTGCATACGTTTTTGTGGAAATTTTTGACATTTACGGAATACCCTCTAACGTTCTTACCATTTGAGTTATGTTTATGCCAATTTCAACTTCTTACTAACAAGAAAATTAGCTTCACTCTGACATGCCACATGACTGCATATATATGTATTTTAATGTTGATCACCTGACCCAAATTTTTATAAATTCAAAATTTTTATACGTCATAGATTTTAAATTACAACATGCATTGTGCTGTTTTTAATTTTAAAGGTCTCTTTAAGACAAACAAAGTTTGAACTAACTCTTTTTTATACCTCCAGATGATCTAATACAATTAATAATATTGGTAAATAAATACAAACAATCTCAAAGATGGTTTAGAAAATTCACTAAACAATTTGTTATTAAACTTACGTTGCACTTAGCCTAGTACAATAAAACAATCCAAAATCCCAACCAATATTTTAACTAATACCCTCCAAGAGTAGGTTATGTAAAGACTATAATTTAATTCTCTTGTACTTTAATAGTTCCTAAGTATATTAAGAGAACAATTTCACCAGGAGCAAAGGCAAATGAGAGCTAAACTGGAGAACATCTGTGTTTAATTTCCACGGGGATTTGTTTCCAAGTTGCAAGAAGCCCGTGATAGCGCTCTCAACGTGCATGCACTTGGAATTAGAATGTTATTAGTATGTTTTATACACTAAATATTGTCTAACATTAAAATATTTATAATTCCCCTTTTTATTTTTCATATAATCCAAGCTCAGTACAATCGAATATTCTCTAACCTGTCTTGAATTTTGTATAATAATCCAACTTGTATTAATTGTCAGAACAATTTTCCAAACGGAATTTCCACCCACTCCATATTTAAACAGCACATATTTTCAAGTTAAACCAACTTTAATTTGAAAATATTATTAGAGTTGATTACTTATTAGAGATAGAGGTGACATTTATTAGAGTTGATAAAATAAATGTACAACATTTATCTTGTTATGCATTACAACTTTACCTATAATTTGTTTTTCTGTCATCAGATCACAACTCTACCAAATATGGTCAATATTTAAAACCTGTAGAGTAACGAAATTATTTGATTTGGTATATTTTGGATACTCATATATTATGTAAACTACTAGACACTATGGAAACAATAGAGACAAATAAGCATGGAAACATGTTAGCATTCAGTAATTTATAAAAGACCTAAGAGCCACTTAAACAAAAGTCCCTGTGCCAAAAGATCAACAGTAAAAGGTCTTTAGGAAATTAGCCAGCTCTGTAGGTTAGATTTGTAATGCATCGACTTGGGGACAAAATGTTTGGAGATTGTAGGTCATAGGTTATGCTCCCACTTATCATATTAAACGACCAACTATCCTTACAATGGTTAGCCTAACAACCAGAACGGTTGGGTGACGTCCAAGGTTCAAATGTCAGTCAATGGAGATAACTGGGTATCAGGTTTGTCAGTTTGCGAAAAAGCTGACCAGTTTTACTTTATTCTATTCTGCGGTAAGCTACAGACAGGGCTGGATTTAGTATTTTGGCACCCCTATGCCCAGTATATTTTTCCACCCTCTAGTCTGGTTAAAGTTACTTTCCTAAAAACCTTTATTAAAAAATTATATCAGGCCTATATGTTAATTGGCTTTTTAATCAATGGAATTTTATAACTGTAAGTTTTTTTAGGAATTTACTTGGTTCTGAGATTAACAAAATACCGTTAATGTATTAAAAAAAGATCGGTTAATAACTTAGATTTTGTTCAATTTAGTCATTTGGGAAAATCAATAAACAAAAACTCTGCAATACATTATAAAATAAGATTAATTTCAGAAACACAGCTTCTGAGTGAAGTATTTTGATAACGTATTCACCACTCCACAGAAAACCGCTGTTAGCCAATGATTTGTTGTTTTATTTATTTTTTATGCTTTGAGGGATGAACGATAAACGTTCCGTTCCGCGGAGGAATTCGAGGATATGTTAGCACGGAGAGAATGAGTCGAAAGAATCAGAAGAATGAGGACAGCCAGCGCCACGAGGATCACGGAGCAATCTGTAGTTATTTGGCGTCACCAAGACGGTCAACCTCCTCTATACGAGGAACATGGGAGTTGCATAGGGCTGGTAGTGGCAATAATGCGCACCACTCGACGACATCCCTACAGCCAGTTCTCCCGTGTTTGAGATCAATGTGTTGAGATCAATTTGAGATGCTTATTCTTGAAAAATAGTTTAACTTTACCAACAATTATTTGTTCCAATAAACTTCAAAAAAGAATGCTTTATTAGTCTGATTTTTTAAATCAACTAAACAAATATGTTAAGTTCTGGCTATTTATTTTTATTTCTAGATATTTTTTGAAGTTATACTTCTTTGCGCCCGTTAGACACTTTGGGATGGGATGTTGGTCGAGAAACCGCGTCACGCTGAAAAGTAAGAACAAATTTTTAAGAACTATCGATTAATCGATTGTTAATCGAAGAAATTTAATAGAAGAAATTACTGATAATGATAATATAGGTGTATAATATAATAATGAAGTCACGTATAATATATTAAAGATAAATATATTGAATAATATTGAAAAATGTCTTATATTTCATTTATATATCCTGTCTGTTTGTGTGCGTGAGTGGGTGTATGAGAATGGCCAAAGAAGTATAACTTCCACCGTGTGGTCCGACGCACACCCAATTTTTTTTCTTGGTCGTGCGTCCATAGGCCGGGGCCTACCGATCCTATTGGGGAATCCGGCCCTGGCTATAGATCTTAGTTACCCTGACTGATGGGCTATTAATTAAATACCATGCCTTACGATATTTCAACAATGGTTGATAAAACAAAACAATTGCTTATTGACTACAACAATTAGTGCCCACATTCACCTATATCTTATAGATCGATATCTTAGTGATTAATCAATAAAATTAAATTAAATTTATCAACAAAAGTGTATGCTGTTACTAAAATCTAAACTGATAGTTTTACTCTCAAAGCAAGAAATTCCATTTTCCTACCTGGTGTACGGACTAATTTGAAAATTAAATACTAGATATTGTTGATTTTAAACATGTTTTTTGTCTTCATTCATCATTATGACGCCGATTCTAGACGCATGGACGAATATAAGAGGCGAATTAGTGTGATTAACAAGTGTAGGCATTGTTACTAAGGTTGACTGTTCCTTAAAAGGAGCTATTTATTAATAGCCAATTGCCAAATTCCATGCTAAAAATATCTTCCTTTGTAGGACCGGCAAGGCAACACGGCATTGCACCTCGCAGTATGCCAACAGACGGTGCCTTGGGAATGCGTCCTAGACCTGCTAGAGCACGGAGCCAGGATTGCTATGGCCAATTCCGCGTCCGTCCGTCCTGCAGACCTATGTTCTCCTCATCTCCTTGCACGTCTGCAGCAACACATGCTGGCCGACTGCTGGCAGTCCTTGGGTGACAAGCCACCAGCACACGGCCACATCAACACCAGTAAGTACTTTGGTAAATATAACTGATCACATGCCTATGGCTAACTCTGCGAACGTCCTGCAGACATATATTCTCCCCATATTCTTGCAAGTCTAAGCAACACATGCTGGCCTACTGTTGGCAGTCCTTGGGTGACAAGCCACCAGCACACGGCCACATCAACACCAATAAGTACTTTGGTATTATAACTGATCACATGCCTATAGCTAACTCCGCGAACGTCCTGCAGACCTATATTCTCCCCATATTCTTGCAAGTCTAAGCAACACATGCTGGCCCACTGTTGAGTCCATGGGTGATTGGTGCTGACACGGTCAACAGGGTACTTTGGTATGTTCCTGTGGCTAACTTTGCGTCCGTACGTCCTGCAGATAAGTGTCCTCATGACAGCTAACTATTTGCCATTTTTCATAGGGTCGTCGTTTGGAATTGAAAGGTGTGGCATTTTTCTAAGGGATAGTAGGCCTTAAAACAATAGGCCTCTCGACATCGTCTTCCTCAGAACTTTTGTAATATCCTCCAAGAGCTACCCTATCAACAAAATTAATCGAAAATATAATTATTTACTACCTTAAGTGAAGAAAAACGTCAAGGGTCGTATATTAAATTTCAATTTTGTATCTGGACCCATTTAAAAAATTAAGACAGTCCAATAACGTCTTATCACCCTGTATAAAGGTAAGGGAAAGGCATCTCTTGCTGTTCTAGAAAGTCAAATATGTGTTCCTTTAGAGGTGACACTAACTGAAAACTGTTAAAGATATTAAACTGACAAGAAAGAAAATACTTTATTTCCTCCTCCCCCTATATTCATAGGCTACTGTCGATATCACACATTTTTTTATTTATATTTATTATTATTATTTGTTTTACTATTCGCCTTCCATGACAATAATAATTATGCATTTATATATCAGTTATGCTTCGTGAACGATATTCCTCTTACACAGTGATGTCCTTACTTGAATATTTACTAGGCTAAATACCTATTTATATTTATTATTATTATTTGTTTTACTATTCGCCTTCCATGACAATAATAATTATGCATTTATATATCAGTTATGCTTCGTGAACAATATTCCTCTTACACAGTGATGTCCTAACCTGTATATTTACTAGGCTAGATACCTATTTTAAGTGCTTTGACTACACGAGCTAGTGATCAAGTGGTTGTCATATAGAACTGCTAAACCCAAACACAGTTATTTGACAACACTCTCGGACATTGGTCAACCCTTACTGCGAAGCATAGCTAGTGGAAAGGACGCACTAACAGTAAATCCGATGATAGAATGTAACAGTCACTTTACTGCTCATGTTGGATATTAAATTGGTCATTTTATTTAAATGGCTATTGTAAAATATATTGAACATTTTTGGTTCTAATCCATTTGCTTCAATATTTGCTCAGTTTTATCTTCAACTATTTGACCAGAACACACACTGAATACACCAGTAAACATCTGTACTAAATTCTTAAGCATTGAAAAAAAAGAGTAGTTAACGTTATCACGTCACGTGAACGCCTTCAATCAAATACTGAATATAGGTATTTACACAGTGAATTGAATAAAACCAACAGGGAACCTGGTAGGGGTAAAAAGTTTGTCTTACCTCGCCCTTGTTGATAGCCTAGGGTAGATCATCTATTAGACGTTTAAGCCTGAGTATAAGGTTGAGTGGAAGAGAGAACTTAATAGTCCTAGCTCCACGTTTTAATAAAGCCAGTTTTCATTTCATTTCAAGCCTAGTTCTGGCCTTGTAGATTATCCACCCACCCAACCTCCAAACACTAAGCTTGATCACTTTTCTACCCACACTCCAGACACTAGACTTGATTACCCACCTAACTAACTCAAGAGACTATAAATGAAGAACTACCCACCAACCCTCTACACAGTAGGCTTGATAACCCACCCACCTACCCTCCAGAGACTAAGCTTGATTACCCACCTACCCACCCGTCAACCTATCAGACACTAAGCTAGATCACCCAACCTCCAGACACCAGGTTTGTTGACCTACCCACTACAATTTAGACTCTAGGCTTGATTACTCCTGACCTACCCTGTAGACAATAGCCTGACGACCCACCCACCGACCTACTCCTCTGGCATAAGGCTTGAAAACCCATTCGCCCTTTATACACTAGACCTGATTGAGTATAGATATAGAGAATAAGTGTAGCAAGAAAAGTTTAGCTTTAAACCCATAATGTGTTGTTAAAATGTTAATGTTTGTTAACTTGCAGTGACTGGAGGCTCAATCTCAGTGTCCAGTGCGTCAAGGACTGCCAACAACCCATCCCGTATCCTGCGCAAACTGAGAACGGCCCGGGCCGAGTCCTTGGAGGAGGCTACGTCTTGCGCCTCGGGTGAGCAGCAACTGTCCTCCACTGGCTCGGTGAGGAGCCATGGCAGCGTCACTCGCAGTCCTGACCTGGCTGCCCCACCCAATAACCATAATAAGGTAAGAAGGCATGTTTAGTTTTAGTCATCTTTGCCAACACCACTATTACAACAAGTGATTTTATATATAGGGGTGCTTTAAGGGCTATTTTAATTACAGTTAAATTCCAGTTAGTTACGTCTGGCACGAATTCAATTTCCATAAGACCAATATTAAAAGATCGTAAATACAGCAAAAACATTAGGACTATATGTACTTTAAAATATTTGTCCAATGAGGGTTCAAATTTATAAAAATGTTTGTATTAATTTCTAATATTGATTGGTATTTGTTTGCTTTGTTTACCAAGAAATTGTAAAATGACGGCTGAAATAATTAACATTTTTCTAACGAATAATAGAGATAATATGCCTAACCCCTCCGACCCCCCCTTACATATTCTAAATAAGCTTTCGTGGTGTGATAAAAAGTGAAACTTTTAAGGACGTCAGTAACCCAAAAATTATATTGATATTAGTGTCTATATTATTAGCAATTTAATATTTCATGTACTGTACTTACCTAAAATGTATCCATGATTTTCTTGCGATCATACCGTTGAAATATAAGTTCTTAGTGTTCAATTGGGCTGGATAGTGAGTGATCTGAGTGTTATATTTAGCACATGTAGGGGTTTTAGCAGCAGGGGGGAAATCGTTCCACCGCTGAGCTGCTTTACTTCACGGGCGTGACTAACTCTCACCTTCAAGTGTTCAACTTCCACAACAGTGTTTAGTTGGCAAAAATAACTATTAATACGCGGTACAAGTTTTTTTAATTGCTATTTATTGCTTACATTATTAATTAATTGTTATTTGAATGTTTAATGATGATTTAATTTAATCGTTCTAAGCTTGATTCGTTGGTGTTAATCAAACTAACCAATGTTCACTGACGCTAATTACGTAGTGGGCGGGGCTTATTTCTGCGATTCCAGCACATGGTCTTCCGTGTCCTGGTTGCAATGATAATTTTAAATAGAAAAACACAGTGGGGGAAGAGTAGTGTTGTATATACTACTTCTAAAACTCAGTTCATCTCTCTCGCACAAGTGCTTTCGCTAGGTGACTTTCTAAGCGGCATATATTTAGTATATGTTCCCTTATGATAAATTTAAGTGCAGTGAAGTACGATTCAACGCTGAAATAAGTAATTAAATAAAAATTCAATGATGCTCTCTGCTCAACTAAATGTGTTTCCTCAAGTCCATTTCATCATAGTCTTTTTGATTTATTTATTTATAAATATAAGGTTTCTTTCAAATATCAATAGGCTACGCCCTGTAACCGTGTGTCCCACTTATGCCTCTGGACACATACCCAACTTCACTAGTCTGACAAGTTCGCTTTTATAAAAAAAGATTATTGTTATATGCTAGTAGAAAAAGGTTTTATTGGAGTTTTAGCTCAATTTGGAAGTTTGGTTCAAGAGTGCTAAAATTTTATTTTTTAGCATGATTTGATTTTATATAAAGAAACAAATGAATGGATAATGTAAGCTGAGTATCAATTTGTATGTTTGAAAAACGCTAATTTTTATAAAAGAATGATTTTATTGCCAAATAAAATATAATACAACTACTATGAAACTTTCAACAGTTATAATATTTTAGATCAATCACAAATATCCAATTGTTACTTAAATTGATTTCATATAGACTTACAATAACTCATGATATCCTTTTCGTCATACTATAGAAGAATAAGAAAAGTAATTCTTAACCATAAGCACTTGTCCAGTACATGCTGTCAAAATCAGCAAAGTCTTTATGAATCCCAACCAGGTAACTCTCAAGTAGAGATCGTCAGCTTTCTTCCTGCCTTGAGCTTCCCGAAGACGGTGGAAGGTCTGGTGGTCCAACACGTCACCGAGTGTGTTGTGTATTGCTTGTAGGGAGGCCTCAATCTGAGTCATGACGTTCGTTTTGTTCACTTCGCTCGGAGGAGTCATTCCCTCTCCCACTTGGAATCTCATATATACCACCTGGAAAATATTAAAATTAAATTATTCTTTGTTTTTATAGACTGTTAGTTTATAGTTAGCTATATTTAAGTGACCGCATTTCCTTTGATCAGTTAAATAAGAAGATTCTAATACGGCATAGAGATTCAACTGTACAAGTGTCCCCCATACTTGTGGGGGGAGGGGGGTTCAACTTCTGTACTGTATATATATATATGAAGCAAAAGTATATGTATGAAAGTACTGTGGTTTGGTGTGGGTGGGGGCTTTGCACACATGTAAGTGGAGAGATGTTTATTGGAGGTGATTGTCAAAGGACGTAATGTTAAGTGTGTAAAGAAGGTAGAGATCACTAAGATAAAATGTATGTTGCATTGTCGGTAGAATTGTTGAAGTTACTGGAATTATTCAAGAAAAAATGAATTCACTGCTGTGCGCCAGTCACTTTTCAATCGTTTTTCCTTTTCAATCAAATGAGAGGACGACATTTTGAGCGTCATTTGTAATGTGAAAATAATTTTAATTAAAGTTTCCATTTATAATATAAAGCTTTTTTAATTTTATTTGTTTTATGTCTACAACCTGCTTTACATGACATATAGTTTTTACAAATATTATAGTTTTTAGAGCACTACTTAAGGTTAAAATTAATTTTTAATTTAATTACGACGAAAATCATCAGCAACGTTTTTCCCAATCCCTGCTAGGGGCATTTTCATTACAATAATATCACAAATTCCTTTATTGTAGTGTTTTGGATTAAAGTAATCAAAATAGATCGCTGATGTACTGTTTTGGTTGACCCGTGCGAAACAACAACATGGCTGTACACATTCACGCGTAAATGATTAATTACAAAAATACTCAAATCTCAGTTGTTTGGCATCCGATTTCGTACAACTTTACTTTTTTTGATTGCAAATGAAATTCGCAAAAAAAAGGTAAGTTTGTGATTTGTTGTATTCCTAACCTTTAAAAAGTTATTAATGATCAAACATTTCAAAGTGCTGCCATTTTGAAACTAAATAACAAATATTATTTTTTTTAATTTAAGTATGGAAGTGGTTTTATTAATGTATATACCATGTATAACGTAAAAATTACAAAATGGTGTCTGTGCTGGAACCTGAGGTGGTTCGGAATTTTTAAATAAGATATTTTGTCTCATTTTTTGACCCAAATTAATACCTAAAAAGATCCTTAGAGAGTCCAGGGACAACCCGTATTTACAGAGAAAATAACAACTCCCTTTCCCCACAGAAAAAGGTTTGGGGAAAGCTTGGACTGTAAACTCTATAATAATCGCTATTTATATAGTTAACAGAGTGGTCTTCCGTTAGGGGGTTGGGTTAGGTTAGGTTAGGTTAGGTTAGTAGGTCAAGCAGTTTCGATAGCCAAGTAATTGTATCAGACAAAAGGAAGTAACACCCTCACCTTGTGAGAGAACGTGGAAAACTCATTTCCGAAGCAGACTGTATAGGCACCCTCGGTCTGAGTCCTGAACGTTATGGTGTCCAGATGGATCCTCTGCCTGCGGTAGATGTAGTTGTGCCCAGGATCCACTACTGTACAGTCGATGTCATGAGACCCTCCTGCGATCACCTGGAACTCAACATTCACCGGGACATTTGCTTGGATCTGTTCGTGAAAACATTCGACACTCTGGTCCGTAATCTTGAAGGTCAATTCGATAGACTGGGATCTTGGAAAACAAATTGTAGACAGCAAAATCAAGATAAGCTTCATTAGGTATTCGAAGTAATCGACAGTAGTGACATTAAATCCAAAGGTTAAACTACATTTTAACTCATATTTACAATGTATGACAGCTATTACATTATAACTTCGGAATTTCATTAATTGTCAAGCAGCTGTTTTAAAAAACATTTTTTTAGCATATAAAAACAAAAACAAAGAGATGTTTCAGATGGACATTTTGCCCTCAGTTTTTGCGTATATTCTCTGTTTCTGTACATGCGGGTGAGGCACCCCACATTTGCAGATTCAGGACTGTTAGGATTCAAACATATCATTACACTTCGAGTAGTGTAAATGAACAGTGGATGAAAGAGTGAACCATAGCGTATTTAACTAGGCAATTATGCATTATTCACTTCTAAAACGCCAATCGTAGAGATATGGGCTAATATGAGTGGTGAATGAGTGTAATGATGAGTGTAATGATGAGTGTCGATGAACGAATGTAGTCATTGTTACTATCTGAATTCGACTTAGCTCAGAAAGGACAATTTATTAATAGCCCAACAGCCAGGTCAACTATGGGACTTACAACTTTACGTGGAATTCGAACCACGTAGTGTTGGTCTGATTTTCAGCTAACTGACTGGTCTGACATTCAGTTCTCTTCCCTACACAACATCTGAACCTTGACTACCATCCAGCATGGACACCCCAGACTTCTCTCGTAGTGTCCACGTCGATGGCTGCCATTGAGCGGACGCCGTGTCGTTTACAATTTACAATTACTTACTCCACATAATGTGTATGTAATGTGGGTGAAAGGGGGTTAATTACACAATTACATTGTAATGACAATAAAAATACTGTCAGATGTATGATGAACCGATCGATAACGAAATGGAACCTAAATTAATTTATCTGAAACCAGTGAACTGCACCAAAAAATTAACGAGAAGTCGTAAAATTAGTCGTGGTGTAATAACCGTAAAAATACTCTCGCGACAGATAAACATGTCAATAACGGCATGGAACTTAAATTAGTTTGAAACTGTCGAACTGTGCAAAAAGTGAACAAAGTTGTCGTTCATGTGGCACAGTGTAATGATCATAAAAATACTATCACGAAGATAAACTCATCGATAACGGCATGGATCTTAAATTAATTGATCTGGACCAGTGAACAGTGACAGCAATTAACAAACCGTTGTCCAATTGGTCACGTTGTAATGACCGAAAAAATACTGTCATAATAGATAAACATGTCAATAACGTCTCGTATTATTAATTCAGTATCTCAAACCAATGAGCTGTTCCAAAAAATAACATGTCATCGTTCATGTGGCTCAGTGTAATGACCGAAAAAATAAAATCACTATAGATGCAACCATCGATAACGCCATCTTAAAGAAACTAGATTTAAATTGCATTTTAAAATAGCCTAGTTTTAAATGCGTAGTGCATGCAGTTAAAACAAACAATTAAAATTACCTTTACTTTACAAATCATTTACTTGCTTTATATATGATTATAGAGATATTATAAAAAGTACATAAATGAGTTTATTCCAGTTAGATTTTTTTCTGGCCTAAGTTGTTAGTGGTTGGAATGTGATAGTGTGTGTGCAAGTACCAGGATACAAAGATAAAAATTTAACTAGAAAATAGTTTCTTGTTTAGCTTTAAGAAATTACAAAAGTATTTTGACAATAAACTAATCTATGAATAGCTGCAAAACTAATTTACAGAAATTAAAATAATAATATAAATCGCATTTTTACTCAAAAATATGCATTGTTCAGTAAAAATAACAAAGCAATACCTACCTAATCTAAAACTACCAGTAGCATATTCACCCCAGATCGTGAAGTTATTTTAAAATACGCAGTGGTAATAAGTGCATATTGTTATGTTATTGTTAGATTAGTAGATTTCACGTAATGATGGCAAATGTCCAACTACCTTTGTCTCCCTCATTAATGATATGTTGAGTGTGTGTGTGGGCAGATTACAGTTACACCGTGAGCAGAAACAAACGCAAACAGATACACCCAGTATTTGTTATCTTAATTAATTTTACAATTCTTGACACCATAACCCCCCAAAATGACTGTAGATTATATTTTTACAGTGATATTGACCCACCCGCCCACCCATACACCTACAGTGATATTGAATATAGAACTGCGCTATGTATACTTCGTTGTAATTTCCAGAAACCGAACAAAATAATGTTCCTTGTTTTAACAAATTACGGCACCAAACAAAATGTACTCTCATAGACAGAAATTTATCATTATACAACGATTGTAAAAGTAAAAATATTCATATAACTATGGTAATGTTATCTTTATACGGTGTTTTTAGATCTTAAATGTTACACTATTTTTAAAACATTTCAAACAATACTAAACAACAATCTACTAAATTCTGTACTACGGAAACTCTCCAGGAGTTTTCACTAATTGAGAGAATGTTGATTGTAAACTGAGAGACAACTCGTTTAGCTCTTAATTACTTGGAGGAGTTTAAATCTTTTAAATGTCCCATTGAAAACATCAACAGACTTAACTTTTCATCAAAATTGAATTATTTTTCTCCATAATTTGTAAAGCAACAATCTCAAAATCTAATGAAATTCAAAACAAATGATTTATTTTGAACCATTACTTTTTATACGTTCTATACCAAGATGAAAATGTTGATATTTTTGCTATCAAAAATAAAATTGATGATATAAAATCTGCTCCCCCATGAATAATTATAGTAGTTAAAAACTGTCATGCAATAGTTCCTTTAATATGCTATATTATTACACACTAAATCCTTATACAGGATGTTTGGGAAGTCTTTAGCCAAACTGTAGGATTTATTTCTGGACATAAAAACAAACGAAAAATGTCATAAAACAGTATGGCATATCTCGCTTCATTAACCGTCTGACCGTATGTGTGTATTTTTTTATAAAAAAATGAATAACTCAGAAACCATAAAGCCATAGATTTCAAATTTTCAAATGTAGTAAGGCTGAAAGTTTCTAAATGTACAATTATTTTCGATATTTGTCGTTGAACCGTTTGGAAATAGCTTAGGATAGGATAATTAATTGTTTGTCGTTGTCAATTTATAATATTTAAAACGTAAGCTATTTCCAAATTGTTCAATGACAAATATCGAAAATAATTGAACGTTTAGGGACTATCAGCTTTACTACATTTGCAAAATTTAAAATCTGTGGCATTTATGGTTTCTGACTTATTACTTTTTTTTATAAAAATCACAAACACACTGACAGACGGTTAATTAAGTGAGATAGACCATACTGATAAATGAATTTCTTTTCATATCCAGAACTAAATAACAGAATTAAGCTAAAGTGTTCCAAATATCCTGTGCATAATACGTGAAACTGAGTTTTTTTACAGCAACTCCTCACTCATTTTTGTATCAACTGTAACGATTGAGATGATAAAAAAAATCTGTCCCTACTAAGTTTTGTAATTTAGTCTTCATAGTCCAATATTTTTAAAATGAAGGGTACGGAAAGCCCTCAAAGAACGTTTTTCGGCCATAAAAATAACATGGATACATATTTAAAATAGACAAAAAGTAACAGCTGTTCAAATTAAATGTTTATGATTATGAAATTTTAACAGCTGTTAGAATGAAAATAATAGATTAAGAAAGAGAGGGGGGTAAGTGTGATTGAATTTAGGGCTCTGTCCCGTTGGCCCTTACTTTCTATGGTAATCTAATGGAGTTATTTTACTTAATCATTATCTGTTAAATAAAGTCAATTAAATAAAAATTTCTTTGTATTAATAAAATAAATAGGCTGAGCTATTTTTACACACTACAGGCTGTTAATCAGTTACATTAATTAATGCCTCATTGTGAAGCAGCAAATTCCAGAAATTAATTCCATCAGCTCACACTTTCTGCTACTATTATTTTTCTATTTATTTATTTTATTTCCTAGTATTGTATATAAGGTGAACAAATCACACCCCGTCAGAACAGCTGAATTCTAATTTAAATAACTTTACATAAAATACGTGAAGCCGTTTTTTGTCAACGCAACTCCTCACTTATTTCTTGACCAATTTAAACGGTTGAAGAGTAAAAAATTTACCTCTGATCGTAGTTGTGCTATAAGGAATTAATTCTTCAATATATTCACCCTGAAGGTATGAGCAGCCCTCAAAGTACGTTTCTCTGCCATAATAATAACAACATGGATAGATATTTAAATGAATCAAAACATAACAAACAGCTGTTGAAATATAAACGATGATGTTTCTAATATTGAGAAGATTATATATTTCATAATGTAAACCAAGGAAGCTTATAAGCATGTTTTTGTTCACATTCGATTGTAGGGCTCCACTCTACTGTAATTAAAAGTTTTAATGGTAATTTAAAGCAATTATATAATTTATTTAATTAATTTTAATCTTCAGCTTTTAAGAAAAACAAATGAAATTAATATGTTTGAAGTAGGCTAAGTAATGTCATTGGGTATTTATACTAATAAGGAGGTAGCTGAGCAAGATACAAGCAACGTGAGCGAGATACTGGAAATAAATTTAATTTTGTGATTTTACGCTATACAGTTATTCTACTAATATTTGTATTTAAAAGTCACAGGTCGGGGCAAAGAGTGGTGGGGTTGGCACGCAAGGCGTGCAAGGGTGTCTCTAATATGTTAATAGTCTTATTTCTTTCGAATACTATAATTTTGGAGCTACAACTAACTAAGCTAAGGAAATAAATTTCTAAATGTTTGCCATAATTACATTGTTAATTTTGTATTGTTTAATACTTCATATTGCTTTCTCAAAGTTTCTAATTGGTATGACAACTAAGTTATTTGACTTTTTCTTCTCAGTGTTTAAGACTGTTTCTGTTGGACTTGCTTTATACCTAATAGTGTCTAAAAGTGGTTATTTTCACTCTTTTTGCAAGTGTTGTGTTTCCATCATGTTTTGACAACAATATGTGATACAATAGCTTTCGAGTTTTTTTTTCTTTCAAATTTACTAATCGCAAATATTTTTCTTAGTAACAAAATGGATTAGGTTTACTATTTTATATTATATTTATAGTAACTACTGTGCTTTAAAAGTGATATAAAAGTGTCCGGTCGCAGAATACCAATCTGAGAGTCCAGAATTTGTGTCAGTATGGATTCCAGCCATCCATATTCAGTGACCTCACTTTTCCGAGATGCTCCCATTTACTGACAAATTATTCATAACTTTTTAATACCGAGGACGTAGATTGTCATTATTATTTTTAATCTCTCACATAAATTATTCACAGTGTCATGGAAACCTTTAACATTACGTAGTATAGCATTTCTAAACCAACAGTTTCACAGTTCCAGACATTTTCTACTGTATTTATTCCCTTTACCTACAACATAATAATAATAAAAAATCGTTTGTTGCGTTAAACATGATACACGTTATTCATTCAGTCGTCAGAAAAGAAATTATTTACAAGCTAAATTTTTCCATACATGCTAACATTGAAAAACGAATCAGTCATACATTGTTTACATTCACTCCCTTTCATTCATTCGAATTATTTCACTATAGTCCAAGTTATTGTCAATTAATGTGTTCCACGTTTTCCCAGTCATGTACCATGAACTCATCTGTACTGTAAAATGCTTCGGCGGTCAACACTTTTTTCAAACGAGATTTAAATGCCTTGAGCACTGGGACACTTTTGATCGAATTTATCAACCTGTTGACAGTTGAACTCCCACTTGTGAAGGTAGACGTTCGTGAGCTACCATTCTGTGTCTCACAGTTCGGTAGTTCTCCCTGCCTCTAGTTTCATAAGAGTGAATGTCACTTACTGCTATGAGACCGCACTTTGATTTGAAAAAAAGACAAGTTTCCAAAATATAGAGGCAAGGTAGTGTCAACAATTTCAAATTTTTGAATGCTGGTTTGCATAAAGTGTTCAAATAAAGACTTTTAACTAATGAATGATTTGAAATAAATGAGTGACAATTTCATATCACTTAAACATCATCTTCGTAATTTATAAACTCCAAAACTCTGTTCTATCTCATCACAAAATATCCTTAATCACAGAACAGACTTTAGATCTCAAGGAAGTTAGTTTTTATATCGCAGAGACCCGCTAAGAAAGAGTTTTTAGAAAGTCAATTCTTAATGGGTGGAAACAGCCCATTCACCTCTTCCTTCTTCCATAAATAGGCCTAGTAACACTGGCATTAATTTTATTTAATATTTTACTTTATAAGCTGGTACAAAAAACATAAACAATACACAAAGATTTGGCTACTTTGGTTTTCATTGTGATATAATGTCATCTCTACTAACTCTGACACGATTTCACTACTTTGCATCCCTCTAAATTAGACTTATAGGGTTTTCTAGACAGTTAAACCTTTACACCCACTATACAATAAAAAAGGCCAGGCTTTTATAATGGTGATATGGTTTAGAGAAAAACTTTGAGAGATGGGTAAGCAAGCGTAGAGAAGGAAAAGCTGTCGGATGGTCATTTATTATCGACAAACGAGAATATGTCTAATACGTATTAATTTAAGCTATATTTAAATAAATTAAAGGTGAAAATATGTCGCATCTTTTAGAAATAACATAATGTGACAGTTTAACACGAAAAGCTATAATGATAAAAGGATTCTACAAAAATATGACAGCTGTCTGTTCATTACATTCCCTCTCGGCTTCACATTGACGACAGTGTGTGAATCGCGTTCCTTTTTTGTGAATAACTTTTATCTACATCGTGAGATATATATATATATCTTTTTTATGCCATTACATTCATCCACTGTACTATGAAAATGGTTTTAAGTAATTAAGTTTGTAAATAATTCAAGGTGCAAATATTTATAACTATTTATATACGTTCGTATTTATCTCATAATAGGCATAACTCTATTTTCTAGAACTATTAGATAAACGTCCAGCAATATTGTGTAAAAGAGAATTGTGTGACAACAAGATTGAAATTTGAAGGAAAATAACACTTTTTGATACTGCTAGATACAGAGCAAAGGTCCAAAGGAAACAGTAAACCACCTTACTTGTCTTATATAATATGTAGCTCCAGAAAACATGTCTATGACACCACTGTATAAAAGGTTCCAATAAGTGAATAGAGCGCCTTCCATTAGCTTAATTTCCGTAAAATCAATTTATTTTGTACTAAAACCCCTGTTTATTTATAAGAAATTACAAAATATTATTTTATGTTTTTTTTTCTTCTTTCCTTGGAATACGAATATCAGTGATATAGGTCTACAATTAGACATACCTCGTATAATCAGCAAGTATCTTCCTAAATATTGATATTTCTTTAGCTATTTTAAGGCATTGCGGATATTCACCTTACTGATTAGTGATTATTAAATACACTAAATCATGAAAGATGTAATAGTATCATTATAGTATATTATTCCTAATATTTCTTAATTGTTAGATATTGAAGGACTACAATTCAGAGGATTTCATCACGTGCCGTGGAAGAATTATTGAGCAATAGTTTTCTATGTGAAAAAATCGCTAAACTGGTTGTGCTGATTCTGGGTCTTGTTTATTTCATTCCTTAAAATACTTAAATTTCGATAAAAAATTATGAAATGCAGTAAAAATGTCTTTATAATCACTTGAATGTTTGCAGTCAACATTTATTTATTAGTGCAATTTTTTTTTAATGTACGGTTTACGTCATATCACTCAACTAAACGATTAATGAAATCTCGTTGATGGCTTATATTTCCAGAATATTCGAACTTAACAAAATAATTCTTTAGCGTTCCTTTTTTAAAAAGTTCTTATATCTAAGTAAAGGTTCGTCTTATTTTACCAGGCGAAGTTATGCTTAAGAAGTCCTCTCTAACACTTAACCATGTCCGAACTACGAGAGCGCCAGGACATAAACTCTTAGTCTATTAGTCACATCGGGAATCGAACCCAGCTCCGATAGCTGCTATCTTCGGCCACTCCATATCTATTGTAATAATATGGCAATATTTTGTTTTCTGCTTGGCATTTGAAATGAAATGAAATGAAAAATCTATTTATTTCCTCCTTATAACATATAAAAAGAAATACATTACAAAAATACATGAAATTGGTTCCCCACATGGGCGGCTGCCTGTGTGTGGGGAAATGAGTCCAGAACAGTCGGAATGTTGTCGGCCACTACTACTAAATAACATAAAGAACAATATAACTTAAAACTAGTTTGATATAAAAGAATATCATATATATGCATGCGCAATAAGAAGGGACAAATAATCAATTAATATTTATTGTATCAGGAGCTATTATTAGTAGAGACTTCACACCCACTCATCTACCATACAAACACACATTCACAGTCACATTTGCACGTACTCACATCACTCCCCTATCACACACACAGACGCACCCTAACAAAACCACACACACACCCACACAAGCACAACGCAGACATGCATAAAAAAAAAAACACACACACACACACACAAACACACGCGCGTGCACGTCATCATTCTGAATGTGGTCTATTGTGCGATACTTATGTGTAGGAAGAACGAAAGTAACTTTTAATTTCCGCTCTACCAATTTCAACAATCCACTGGTTGACAGATTTCTTATAAACATTTATGTTACATGGTAGAGGATTCTTAATGTGGCGAGGAGCTTTAGAATAAACGATATCTGCGATATAATGAGAAGATGTCGTCGTTATTGTTTTAACCAATCGAGGCGCATTAATTCTGATATTTGTAGAAGTACGGGTTAAATATGAATGTTGGATCTGATTGAAAATTTTGTTTTTATTTTTGAAAATGTACATCAATAAACTTCTAATATACAGTTGAGATAAATTTAGAACTTTGAACTCATCAAAAAGTAAGTCCGTTGGGAAACGTCGATTTTTTTGTAATGCTGATTTAATTATTGTCTTCTGAGTTATTTCGAGAGGTGAAAGAATAGTTTGGAAGCATCCACCCCAAGCTATAATTCCGTATTGAAGCGGAGATTGTATATAGGCATAATATACAGTTTTTAGTAAATCTGGTTCAAGTACTTTATTAAGATAGGAAAAGATAAATATGAATTTCCGTAGTTTATTCCTCAGATAGTTTCACTGAATAAAACAATATTTTTCATATCTTAATATTTGAACTTAAATAACTTAATCATCCCAGGAGCAAGATTGTTGTGGTTTGAGATGGGGCATTAGTTTTATGTTCGATTTTCTATGGGCTTATTTAATTGAATAGCTGCTGAAATTCATTTCTCATTTCAAACTACAGAGCAATGTGTGCTCTCTAGAATCTATATATTTATTTCCGTAAGTAAATCTATCCTCACAAAATTCCTTGATTTAGGAAGAAGATAAGAAACTTGATTAGATTCATTTTAACATTTGAGAGCGAAGTACAAAGGAAAAATATCTGTGCTTTACCCACATTCTTATCATTACAGTTGTTTATCCAATACATGTAATAGCTGTTTATTTGTATAATTCTTTGCTGGTTTCAACTTTGAGAATTTTAAAAGTCTTTACCAATTCCGAACGGGTGTCCTCTGGTCCTACTTAATTTTACAACTTGTAGCTTGTTTTTTAGTTAATAATTATCTTAGCTAACTAAGTTTTTGTATTGTTAAAGTGAATACCCTTAGTGCTTGTATAATTATTTTTGCTTTACGTAATTCCTCGGGAAAGCAGTTTTTCTGCGTTACACAATAAATTTTAAAAATGCAAAAGCCGAAAATGCAAAATTATAATACGAGTATTTATTAAAATATTATTACCGTAAAAGTTTCTTTTCATTTTATAATTTTATTTGGAATTACCGAAAAAACAACCACAAAATCGTTTTAGGATAATAATCAAATCATATTATTTGTTGGATAAATTTGTTACATTATGAGTTTAGACAAACACGTACCAATCCAAGAAATGCATTCCTTCTATGACCATTAAAAATAGAGGCATTTTTAATAAAAGCAGTTTTTTACGAAACAAACATTAAATTCGGTGACATGGATGAGTCAAACGCAGAATATTCCATATGTGATGAGGTAGCAGATGCATTTACACAGACTGCTTTGCATGGGATAGGCAGCTCTGAGGGCGTCACGCCCTTAAAACAAGTTGTGTGAACCGTTACTCGAACTAAACTGGATTACTCTAGTTATAATCATTAATTTTAGGGTTTCTTACTTCAAGAAGATTATTTTTTCTCTATTTTTAACTTTTAAACTGAAGTAATTGTATGAATGGAATCAATTAGGTTAATATGATAAACTGTTTTGTTTAATACATTATCTTATCTGTCACGGAAACAGTATTATTTAACCAATTTTAGTATTGCAAGAGTTATACAGAGTTATTGTTTGTAGAATTGTTTGTAGGTTGCCTATCCGTGTTTGCTACGAAATAGAAGTATAAACAGTAATGTTAGTATTTTATTAAAATGTTATATCATAAATAATAAAAAAAAAATAAGTATTGCTTTAACTTTAATTTAACAGCTAATGATTAATTAAATAAGTAAAACTAATATAATTATGCCGGGTATAAAACGACCTGCGGGTTATATTTAGCGCAAGTAGGGGTTCCAGCGGCAGAGGGGAATCATTCCACCGCTGAACTGCATTACTTGACGGGTATGACTAACTTTCGCAACAGTGTTTAGTTGAAAAAATAAACGTAGCCTAATGAATTGTTTATTTAATTTCAGTTTATTAAATTTTATTTGTTTTGTACATTATTCTTCGTTGTGTTATTGCTATTATTAATTGTTATTTTAGTTGAATCGTTCTATGCTTGATTTGTTGGTGTTAATCAAACCAACCAATGATCACTGCTGATAATGATGTAATGGGGCTTGCTATTTCGCCGTCAGCACGAAGCCTACCGGTCTGGTTGCCATGATAAATTTTAAATAGAACTAATTACAAACTGGGAAATAAGTAGTTATCTGTCTGACTTGCCCTACTACATGCATCTTATCCACACCAGTGTGTTAAAAATATCGTTTTCTAAGCAGCCTAATATACATAAGATTAACGTTGGAACTTTGAAAGCCACTGGGGTGGATACCTACAGTGTGAATAAAACCATGCCAAACACGTCCTCAAACCTTTCCAATTGTCATGGCAATGGGGTGAAAGGTGTAGTAATTCGTAAACGACACATGTACAGACAGACATACATTCGTTTTGTATGTCTAGTAGATATAACTTAATAAATAAATGTCTTTATTTGCAAATTTACAACTAACAAAAGGGCAAATTTAGGGCCACTAGGCCCTTTCATACAATTAACCCTAAAAACAATATAATATAACAATATACAAGACAAAAGGTGAAAAAATAAATAACTATAAATTACAAGAAGAATATTGGCTATACTAAAAATAAAGTACACTCTAATCAGTTCCTAACGTAATTAAAATTAAAACGTAATAAAGCGGTATTTTTATCTTATTCTACAAACGTTGTTTTGAGACAACGGTCCAAACCCAACAAGTATATGTTTAGCGGATCTCCCTAGATTTGAACCGTGACCCTCTTGAATACGAAGCAGAATTGCAAACCACTAAGCTAGCAACATGCCTAATTATTAGATTTTTCCACTATAACAGCTTGGATTATAAAAGTATATTTTAGAAGGAAAATTGCTAAAAAAAAACTTTCCAAACATCAAAATATTTGCTCACCAACATTTGTATTCTTCTTTTTTGGCTCAAATACCAAAACCAAATTTGTAAGCTCAAGGGATGTGCTGTACTTAATCTGTTTTATCGATTAAAACGCGAAGTGCTTAAAATCCCCTTATAGCATTTTAATTTTGCAAAACTGTATTAGAGATATTATTTAATTTACAAATAACTAATTTTCACTTTATTTGATCAATTAATTCTGAGAGAAATGCATCTAATAATTTTGTTTACTTTTTCACAGAAGGATACACAAGTTGAAAAGAAAACATTTGTATAAAAATGAGATTGCCACATTTCTCTCTTACATCTTTGCAAGTCAAGAAACTTTCAAATTACACTCCTTCTGATGCAATATTAGGGAAATGATGAAAAACTTTGGTGAAAGTATTTTATATTTAGGGTCTCTGTTTTGTTGTTTATAAAACTGCAAAAGTTCGGAATGTTCAGCATTAATTCTGAAAGATTTTGTGATATCCATCTTCTTAATAAAATTAAACCAAAGGAACCAATTTTTATTAGTAAATTTACAATCATCGAAAAGGGTCTTGCCATATTATTTATCTTTATATAATACTAAATTAGTTTTATTATTTTTAAATATTCCAATTAAAATCACTCCAAGAAAATAATGTACTACATTGATATTAAAATGTTATCGTAGTTTAACAGATGTTGTTAAACAATAAGTTAGAATTCGTCGATTTTTTTATATTTAATAAATACGTAATGAAAAATCATTAACTATTTTGTAATTTGTTTTTATTTGAACATGTATTCTTATATTCTTACGGATGATGCACCGACTCAGAATATATAGTAATAATAAATGTTTCTCTTTGCATAATCAGTTCATTATGGAAGTGGTGAAATTCTCCAAAACGGTTTCGTTTCCTGAGTATTGGAATGACCCAGTGCTTCCTTCTCTTCCGCTACATTCATCGTCTAGTGAGATAAGGATTATCCAATAGGCAAAACAAATCAGCATCCATTATTAACAACGAACATCTGACACCAGCTTGCTTGAATTCACTAGACAATATGACAGAATCGGGTGAACATTCGGCTCTAGTGGACGCAGTTCAACTCGGACGATCAGGTCGGCCGTTTTCAATTGACTATTAACTCGTCCGAGTACGGTTCCAATGGATGGTAAACCTAAGTTCTGGATTTCACCGCAACTTTCACTAGGGTAGCAATGAGCCTGTATCACCAAAACACACACAAAACGCGTTCCCCTTCTCTCTTGTTGGCATTTCTTGAAGGCGCTTTGCTGCATATCTCTCACTCTAATAATAAGTTTATTTATATTGTAAATCTAACCTTTCATCCAAAGGGAATTAATTTTGTACATTTTAACCCAAAATTAGTACATGTAATTCATAAAAAAAAAAATAATTTGTATAAATTTAAAACGACATTATTATAGTTTAATTTGACACTAGGTTATTCATTATTTAATTAATGGGCCGACATGACTGCAGAGTGCAGAGCTCTTTTACAGCAAATGCTGATACAACGAGGATTGGGGGGTTGCTTCAACCAATACGTGACGGACGAAAGCAAGCCGCAACCATAGCAACGATTTATATCTTGCGTTGTTTCCATGTTTCACTTATCTAGGAAAGTTTTTTACAACCTATTTATTTGATTATGCTATTTTTAGTGAGAATAGACATCTTTGATGATCGAGGACTTTCTTATTGTTTGTATTGTCATTTATATTTTTCATTATTAATTACTCTTGGCAACACCGCACGTCAGACCTTCACACCAATGCCAGTAACCACGCTCATGTCAAGTCGGGTCATTCATTAAATAAAGTATTGTTAGTTACCTTTTGTCCACTCTGTTCTCAATAAAATACATCACGTGTTTTTTAACTTGTTAAGTTCCTAGAAATGTCAAATTATCAACTTTAGACAGCTATATCTTCAGATTTTTTTTTAACTTCCCTCTAAACATTTATTGTTTATAAGAAGATTAAATTTTAAACATAATATTTGATCGAATATCTTCAAGAAAGTTGTTTTTTTTTTTTTTATTAAATAACATATATTTAGTACTTAGGAGGTTCGTAACCAATTAGTTACATATATTTAGTGCTTAGGAGGTTCGTAACCAGTTAGTTACATATATTTAGTGCTTAGGAGGTGTGTAACCAATTAGTTACATATATTTAGTGCTTAGGAGGTTCGTAACCAGTTAGTTACATATATTTAGTGCTTAGGAGGTTCGTAACCAATTAGTTACATACATTTAGTGCTTAGGAGGTTCGTAACCAGTTAGTTACATATATTTAGTGCTTAGGAGGTTCGTAACCAATTAGTTACATACATTTAGTGCTTAGGAGGTTCGTAACCAGTTAGTTACATACATTTAGTGCTTAGGAGGTTCGTAACCAATTAGTTACATATATTTAGTGCTTAGGAAGTTCGTAGCCAATTAGTTACATATATTTAGTGCTTAGAAAGTTCGTAACCAATTAGTTACATTTATTTAGTGCTTAGGAGGTATGTAACCAATTAGTTACATATATTTAGTACTTAGGAGGTTCGTAAACAATTAGTTACATATATTTAGTGGGTAAGAGTTTCGTAACCAATTAGTTACATATATTTAGTGATTTGGAGGTTCGTAACCAATTAGTTACATATATTTAGTACTTAGGAGGTTCGTAACCAATTAGTTACATATATTTAGTGCTTAAGAGGTTCGTAACCAATTAGTTACATACATTTAGTGCTTAGGAGATTCGTAACCAATTAGTTACATACATTTAGTGCTTAGGAGGTTCGTAACCAATTAGTTACATATATTTAGTACTTAGGAGGTTCGTAACCAATTAGTTACATATATTTAGTGCTTAGGAGGTATGTAACCAATTAGTTACATATATTTAGTACTTAGGAGGTTCGTAACCAATTAGTTACATATATTTAGTACTTAGGAGGTTCGTAACCAATTAGTTACATATATTTAGTGCTTAGGAGGTATGTAACCAATTAGTTACATATATTTAGTACTTAGGAGGTTCGTAACCAATTAGTTACATATATTTAGTGCTTTGGAGGTTCGTAACCAATTAGTTACATATATTTAGGGCTTAGGAAGTTCGTAACCAATTAGTTACATACATTTAGTGCTTAGGAGGTATGTAACCAATTAGTTACATACATTTAGTGCTTAGGAGGTTCGTAACCAATTAGTTACATATATTTAGTACTTAGGAGGTTCGTAACCAATTAGTTACATATATTTAGTGCTTAGGAGGTTCGTAACCAATTAGTTACATACATTTAGTGCTTAGGAGGTATGTAACCAATTAGTTACATATATTTAGTACTTAGGAGGTTCGTAACCAATTAGTTACATATATTTAGTGCTTAGGAGGTTCGTAACCAATTAGTTACATACATTTAGTGCTTAGGAGTTTCGTAACCAGTTAGTTACATACATTTAGTGCTTAGGAGGTTCGTAACCAATTAGTTACATACATTTAGTGCTTAGGAGGTTCGTAACCAATTAGTTACATATATTTAGTGCTTAGGAGGTTCGTAACCAATTAGTTACATATATTTAGTACTTAGGAGGTTCGTAACCAATTAGTTACATACATTTAGTGCTTAGGAGGTTCGTAACCAATTAGTTACATATATTTAGTACTTAGGAGGTTCGTAACCAATTAGTTACATATATTTAGTTTTTAGGAGGTTCGTAACCGATTAGTTATATATATTTAGTGCTTAAGAGGATCGTAACCAATTAGTTATATAGGAAAGTATTGTACCACATACGATCAAACGATCATCTCTCTACTCAGATAAGTGCAAAGCAGATTCTGTTGAGGGATTAAATGTTGATTGTGAGCCGACAAACTAGTCGTGTATCCCTTTATTAATTGTGCAAGTTTATATTTAACTGTTCATTGTAACTGTCAACCTAGTTTCTTTCCTTGTAGAGTGACAAGGTAAATGATGATTATTACCTGCAACTATTTTACCTGCCTACCGAGTACCGTATATTTATTGTTTTAAGTGAAATGAAGTAAAATCAACATCTTTTCTTAACGTTAATTTAGAAACTAAAACGAAAAGACTATTAAATAATTTATTCATTAGATTGCAGAAGAAAAACTATTCGCCTCAAATCTTCATGTAATTAAATATAATTTATGTCTTTATGAAACACTTAAGGCACGTGAAGAGTGCTGGGGTGTCCACTAGAATATTATAATCAAGGATCAATCCTATATATTAAAACAATCGGGTCATTTAGTTCACTCACTTTCTGAACTTGTTGCTTGAGTCATTCTGATGACATTTTTTATTCAAAACATAATTTTGCTTTCTAAGTCGTAATAGAGCTAAATTTAGGAAATTCCCATAGGTTTTTGTCTTACACGGCATCAAAGTTGCAACATTATTCTTATGGAGATTAATTTTATTTGACCAGCTGGTTGTATAAACGAAGGTAAATGGTCCAAATAATTTCTTGGGTTAAACATAGAGGGCAGTTTTGTTTTTGAAATTTGTTAATGATGGAGTATCAGATGAGGGAGACAAAGGTAGTTGGACATTTGCCATTATTACGTGAAAAATACAAATAACGACGTTTCGATTTGGTAAAACCCAAACCTTTTTCAAGTGCTAAAAACTAAATTACATCTACACAAACATGTTATAAAACTACGTTCTTAAACTAATAAACGTATCTACATTAATAATTATCTACATATTTTTAACCTAGATCATAGAATGGGGTACAACAAAATGAACTTCTATTAAAAATGTTAACAGTGTTAAATTAATATAATCAATTAGGTGCTGCCAAGGTCACGATATCAACGAAAAAATGTTAAAACACAATTAAAATAATATTCAAATCAGACTAAAATAATATTACATTAACTAATCATTAAATATACGGTACCGGAAAAACACTATTAATTTAAAATAACATTCAACGTGCACAAAAAAATGATATATATGACTCCGAAGGACTTAGATTACTATTACAATTAAATTTTAACCTGAAAAGACAACAATTATTAGGAAAAACAATACAATAATCAAATATTACAAAAACGATGAAGTCTTACGACCCGCAGTGACGATGGCGTCTAGACGTCCCAGGCACGAAGTGAGGATGATACAATCCAAATGCAGTGTCTACGAAGTTCCCTCCAAGGTGATAAAACACGGGGACAAGACAAACATACACACTATACTTCACAACAACCATACACAGACTGACGAGGTCAGGGGCGTACGCTCCGAGATCGCCAAAAATGCGGTGACTCAGGTACGGGGACGGAGACTCATGGGGTGTTTAATTGTTGTAGGTGCAGGTGGTGTAGGATTCTGGTTAGATAATGTCATAAGTGTATTGAACTCATGACATTATCATTTTTGTGCATGTTGAATGTTATTTTAAATTAATAGTGTTTTTCAAGTACCATATATTTATGATTAGTTAATGTAATATTATTTTAGTCTGATTTGAATATTAATTTTAATTGTGTTTTAACATTTTTTCGTTGATATCGTGACCTTGACAGCGCCTAATTGGTTATATTAATTTAACCCTTATAACATTTTTATATTAATAGAAGTTCATTTTGTTGTACCCCATTCTATGATCTAGGTTAAAATGTAGATAATTATTAATGTAGATAAGTTTATTAGTTTAAGAACGTAGTTTTATAACATGTTTGTCTAGATGTAATTTAGTCTTTAGCACTTGAAAAAGGTTTGGGTTTTACCAAATCGAAACGTCGTGATTTGTATTTTTCACGTAATGATGGCAAATGTCCAACTACCTTTGTCTCCCTCATAGAGAGCAGCACAGTAAAATATCAAGTTAATTATAAAAGAGCTAATATGCGTCTGTCTTCGTGTATGGTATCATCAGCTGTTAAATGAAATGAAAATATTTGAAATAGGTTTAGTAATAACATTGGAGTGCAAATCAAGTGCAGTGAGCGGGCTAGTGTAAACGAGTTTAAACAATATTATTTTACTGAATACAGTTTAATTACTAATGGTAATTATTCACTTTCTTGCCACCTCTGAAAATACGATTTCATGTTGAAAAAGTGGTGAAATATGAGTTTATATCTCTTGAGGAGTTTGATTTCATCCGTGGAATACTCGTTTTTTACCCAAAAATAGAAAAATAGTTTTTATCTAATAGTGAAAAAAACCAACTTTTTTGAAAATTGTTATTTTTCGACAACTTTTTTTCACTTCTTGTGTTTTTTTTATGCTAAACACAAATATATTACTGGTTCTGTAGTAAAATTATTTTTTCAGGTCGAAAAATGCATTTTTTACTGACATAACCATACTTATTTTTTCCATTTCTTCTTTGAGTTCTTTATTGGTTGTATTTTTATGTTGATGTCTGACGATGCCTACATTGTAGGCGAATGGCCTCACGTAATAAAACATTTTATTGGAATATTTGAGATTTTCTTAAATTAGTTAACCATACTTATCCTGTCTATTTTCTCAACAACAAAAATCGTAATTTGCGTTTAATTCGAGTGTTTGGCCTCCGTGACGGCCCACCGGCCGTCACTCCAGCGGAGATATAGGGAAATTCGGTTGTTGTGATTAATTGTTGTTGTATATAATGATCACGTAATGGCCGCTAATCGCGATTCACCATGATAGTAGTTTTTCCGTTATATCTCGAGAAATATTTGTAATAGACCAAAATAGTTTTCAAATTTGTATTTAGCGCAAAGAAACACATCTAAATAAAAAAAGATGATTAAAATACCATTTAAATTAAGGGAAATATGACAAAAATACTAAAATTTGTGACATCGGTTTTTTCGAAATTTTCGGTAAAATACGTTATTTCTGCGGAATAAAAAGTATATCTCGTGAAAATACAGCCAATTCTAGACCTATTTCAAGCAAAATGTTCCAAATTTGTTTGGTGGCAAGAAACTGCATTTATCTTACTAATATTTGAAGTCAAAGGTTTTACTGACCAACGTGAAGAGCCGTTTGGGTACGCGGTCAACCAGAAGCCAGTTGCACAACACACGAGGGAGGCACGAACTAGTCGTTGCCTACTGCTGACTGAGGAATACTAAAGTCTCTAATCCCGACCAGATTGGCATTCGACTATATAACCACCTACCACCTTGGTTAAAACCGCTACAAATGAAGCGTTTTAGGACTCCATTGAAAAAAAAAACTATTCTATTGAAGAGTTCTTCCAGAGTGATTGTATTGTCTGGAGACCCATAAACGATTCCTTGACTATTACATTGTTTAGTAACATAAGTTTATTTTTATATGTTAAATATTGTACTCCTTTTGCTACACAATAAGTAAATAAAATAAATACATCAATACATGCCGAGGCCATAGGACGAGGTTGGCATGCGAAGTTTGCGGGGTGTCCCCTAGTCTTAATAATAATACGTATACATTTAATTGTGTTTTTTCTCTTTATACCAAGCATTTTACTTGTTTGATAACAATAATATTTATCAGCTGCTAAACAGCAAAATTAATACAAATTTTAAATATTTTGGGCTATGACAGATTAAGTCTGTTGATAGTTTGTTTCTTTTCCCCATTTAGATTATATTAGGTCATGTTGACAATATTTAATTGAAAGTCGAGATGGAAATATCTTTAATTATTACAAAAATATCTATCAGTTGTTAAACAACAAAGTTAATACAAATTTTAAATGTTTTGGGTTATTATTAAGACAGATACAGTCTATTGATAGTTTGTTAGGTTATGTAGACAATATTTAATTGAAAGTCGGGATATAATTATGTTTCCTCTATTTGAATTCGTCAAATAAATAAATAATATTTAACAATATAACTAATGAAAAATTAATAAATTAAATTAAATTTTATAATAACATATCATTACCTAGTAAATTATTACTATTGCTTTCAAGCATTTTTAGGTATGATTTTTACTTAATTATGTCATTAATTTGAAGTTAAAGTTCAACATGTTTTTACTAATTTCAGAAAACCATTCATTAAGTTCAAAGTTCAAATTTTCTTTTTTCAGTGAGGTAAGTAAATTATATTGACAAAACATATTGATAGATTTAATTAGTATAATTAAAACAAAGTTCAGTGACCCAGATTTGTGAGACCGCGTGGTATCTTAATCGTATTACGGTTCTTGAGCAAACACTGTATGTAGTTAAAGAACCCGATCTGTAACGGCAAGCGCTCAGGCATTTTTCAAATAACTATTTTTTTTTTTAAATTAATATAGTTAATCAAACATTCCAATTCATTTTAAAGTTTATTCGTGAGTCCTTTCGATTACGAATATATCATTTTCAAACTCTCATATCAACTATTATTTTATATGTAATAATGTAACGGAACAAAATCGTTGTAACATGAGTTAGTACATTTGAATAATATTCACAAATATTGTAAATTGGTTGCGCTTTCTTTAAGGATTTTCCAAATTCAAAGTGTTTTCATTTATTTATTAATCATGATATTTAAACCACAAGTAATTGTTTGAGTTATTATTATTTACTTACTATTACACATCTTTGAGACTAATAATTACTGTGTAATATCAGATTACACTGACTTATTAAGTATTATTGTAAGATTGTTACACGTACGTTTTCTGATTTCTTTTGAGATACTAGACAATATTTTTTTTAAAAGCATGAGCTATTAGTACACTTTATTAATAAAATAAATTTATCAATGAGCTCTTCCATTATTGTCCGTCCAATTAGGACAATTTATATTCTGATATTAGACCACTGTACTAAGAGTCTGCAGAGTCTGCAAAGGCTGTCGGAGGCTGTCGGCCATGTTGGTTTTAATCCCATAAGAACAATGTTATTTTCGAATCGGACACAATCACGCGTATCCAAATTAAACAATTATTTTAAAACGGATTGTTCCCAAACAATTTACATTTTATCAAGAATTAAATTACACGTTGGAATTGCTTTGCGAAATCCTAATTAGTTTTATAGGGAAAAATATTTTAAAAATGTTTGAGGTTTCTATTTTCATTTATTTTTCAAAACAAGACGTATGTATTCAAAATTTCAAAAACAACCCCAATGCGCAATATGATAACGTTTGAAATTATACATCATACACAAATTTTGGTAAATAAATATAAAAAATATGGATTAGCAAATAACAATGTTATTATGGGATTAAAACTAACAGGTCGACAGATTCTTCAGACTCTTAATCTAAAATTAGTAATGAGCTTTACAATTTTTAAGAAACCTTATAACTTTCCTGAACGTAAAAATATTTCGCTAACCTTACCGTATATTTTTCTATAAGATGGTACAAACGCTATCAATTTAAAATTAAACGATCATTATTTTTCTAATTCGGGTGAAAATTATTGACCTTATTACCCATTATATGGTTGAGAATTTACTATTTGCAAACTAAAATGTTATGTGGATCGGTTTATTTTACAATGATTACACACAACTCGTTGTGTGTCAGAATGTTATAAGTAAATTGGGAAGAGTAGGTTTTGGTTTAAAGAGGAAATCCTGTGTTAACAGCTATTTCCAAATAAACTCGTCCAAGCGTTACAAGATAAATGAATTACAACAAAGTTTACAATCAACATTCATTTCATCAGCTGAAACTCCAGCAGAGTTGTTAGTTGTATGTTAAAAATAATATTTTTCTTGTCTGTTAAATAATAAATAAAGTTGATTGAGTATAATTGTACTTGAGTTTTTGTAAGTTTGTAGATACCTTTATCAGAATTAAAATGGTTTTAGTATTATTTATTTAAAAAAGGGAAAAGTGACTTATAATATACGAGTGGCTTATATAAGATTATATTAACTAATATAATCTTTTATATTCAGCCTTTTTACATGAATGCTGTATCTTTGTAAGATAAAGAGCATTCATATAAAAATTCAGTTTGGTATGTCAAACGGTTTTTGAAATATTCAAATTTTTGTAAAAACTCATACAGACGCACAGACAGAAAATAAATCGAGATAGGATAAATATTATATAGCATTATTTGCTTGTATTGACCTGACAAACAATACTCTAAAATATGTAACAGTCGAAGCTGGACACCCTTTATATAGCAACATTCTGACAAATATTTTCATTAAGACATTTTAAACTTCTTTTGGTAGTAATCGGCGTGATGAACATTCCTCAATTTGTCAACATTTGATTAATGTTCGTCTAACCTGTCAACACACCAAAACCAGGATGGTAGATGAAATGAGCGTTAAATACATTTTAAACCTAGTTTTGGACTATATAGAGTCTGTGTTATAATACCATTGCTTTGAAACTTTTAATGCTGGTATATAAGTGAATTTCAGTGGAATCCAATAATAAAACGTTTTTGATATTCTGGAACTTCCAATATTAAATCAGTCATTGATCATGTTTAGCCTGATGTTATAAAATGAACATATCACGCCATAATTTGATTATAAACAAATAGTTCAATTATCAGCCTGTTCATTTCTTTCTACATATTGAAGTAACCTTTTACTGGTTTTGAATACATATTTGTTGACCGATGAGTATTAATAATTTGACTAACTTGATGAATATTATGTTTGAGTTAAGGTTTGCAAAACCCGACTGGAGTTTAGAGACTTAAGAACAACTTAACAGTATGACCGAAATAGCGGAGACTGTTGAAAATACCAAATATAAACTGAAATTTCCAAAAACTGCAACTGGAAGGATCGGTACGTATTTTGTTGAATGTTTGTGGGCAAATCCCAATACTATTTATGGTTCTAATTGTTGTGATTGCAGCAGTGTAAGACATCATGAGTACTCTTTTATTCTATTACTTGAAAGAATAGGTCGTAGAGAGCGTGGAGAAGAAGTTTACAATAAACTGATAACCGACTTGAAAGAAAGTGATGAAGCACCAGTTAAAAGAGTTCGAACAAAAATAATGTAGTTATTTTGTTTTATTTGTAAATAAATAATTAAATAAAAATAGTTAAATAATTGTGTAAATAACATCTGAATTGCAGAAAATATTTACCTGAATGAAACCCCTAATTTTTATATTCACTACAATTTTGTATCTCGATATTGCCTTTATTCCTAAAATTTAGGCGACATTAACTATTATACCTCTATATAAATATCCCCAAAATGTTTAATAAATTGAGTATTGAACTTCATATGTATTTACAGTTTGTTCAGTGACTTTTTAACGGTTAAAATCGTATGAAATACTAATGATTACTTTATTTAACAAAATTATAAACACTATGTGGATCAACTCAACCGTTGAGCCAATAACTTTTAAGAAAGCCAACGACTACATAAATCCGAACATAACACTCACTGCAACAAGCTGTGTAATGTCAACTTTAACAAGTGTAGCCTGATTGCCTTTTTCATTGACGAGCGAGTACAACAAAACACAAACAGGAAACAATTGCTAGTTTGGGGTTTGTAACAAATCGTCCACTTTCCATGTAAAAATAGTCTAGAAACCCTTCTATGCAAGAAGCCATTTTTTTTTAAACTACCACAATTTCCTTGACCCACTTAACACCCACCCATGACGTCACACCAGGCCCTGACGTCACACCCCACCAAGGCATCACTTCTACTCATCAAAAACTGCTAAATTAGCTGAAAAAATGGTGAATCAGCTGTTCTCCCAGAACCGGCAAATCCCACTACTTATATATATATATATATATATATATATATATATATATATTTCAGCGTGTGATTTTAAGTGAGCAATAAATCATGACGTTTAATCTTTATCAGTTTATCTTTAGTATACGAGTTTTGTGAAATGTTAATTCTCGCCCTGAAGATGGCTGACTGTGACAATGTGGCCGACCGAAATGTCGACAATGTTTTGTACATAGCCTAGTGATGTGGTCAAACAACGTAGACCAAGTAATAGTGACAACCATGGAAGCCTCTCCATAAAGAATAAGCAATGAATTTATTACATTTATAGAACAGAATGCAATTAAAATTAAATTTTGTGACTTCACTATTGTGGCAGCAGGACTACAATTTAACCGAAATACTCAATCAGCATGTCATTACGATGGGTTGTCAAAAATTGATTTTAATAAGAACTTAAAATGATGAAACATCAGTTCTGGAATCGATATAATAATCGATTACCCAGGGAAAGTCCTCTTCACTGCACAACAAAAAAATATTTTTTCAATGTTTCCTACACTAAATTAGTCAATTTCTACTAATTTTGGGGTGATAAAAACGAAAATAACAATGAAACATTTTTGTTTGCTCTGGTTTTTGAGATACACAGTACTTAATCTTAAAGAGTAGTTATACTATACGTGAAAAGTGAAAGTACATGAAACAATATTGTTATGTTTCTTTTAGAATATTGTAAGTACAAAATTGATAAAAAAAACATTATTCTTAGTGTTTTGACAAATAAAAGAAGTTTTTACCACCAAATTTCAATTAAGTCAATCCGATTCATTGTAAGATCGCTGTCGTTTAGCTTGTCTTTTATAACACACTTCTGGAGCATCCCTACACATAGACCAGCAGTAGTCTGCAAGCATTGCTTCATTCCAATGGCCCTGATATCTCTGTTCCATTAAGGCAATGTCTTGATGGAATCTTTCTCCATGTTCGTCACTCACAGCTCCACAGTTTTGTGGGAAGAAATTAAGATGAGAGTGAAGAAAATGAATTTTTAATGACATGTTGCATCCAAGTTGGTGGTAAGCTTGAAGAAGCTCTTTAACTAATGCTGTGAAGTTATCATCTCTTTTGTTACCTAAAAACCCATGTAAAACTCCCTTAAAGGCTTCCCAGGCTCTTTTTTCATTTCCTGTTAAAATCATGTCAAAAGCAGGATCATTTACGATTTCACGGATTTGAGGCCCAATAAAGATGCCTTCCTTGACTTTAGCATCACTTAACCTGTGAAACTTTGCTCTCAAGTACTTAAAAGCTTGTCCTTCCTGGTCCATGGCCTTGACAAAGTTCTTCATTAGTCCCAACTTAATATGTAATGGAGGAAGGAGAACATCCTTAGGATCTACAAGAGGCTCGGCAACTACATTTTTCTCATTAGGGTTTAGGTCTCGTGTAGGCCAGTTCACTTTTTTATAGTGAGATTTTCTATCCCGACTATCCCACATACACAAAAAACAACAGTACTTGGTAAACCCTAATTGCATTCCTAGGAGTATAGCAATGACTTTCAGATCACCACAGATTTGCCACTTGTGTTGTTCATATTTGATTGATTGGAGAAGTGTTTTCATATTTATATAAGTTTCCTTCATGTGAACTGCATGACCTATAGGAATAGAAGGTAGCTGATTTCCATTATGCAGAAGTACAGCTTTTAAGCTTAGTTTTGAAGAGTCTATAAACAGTCTCCATTCAGATGGAGTGTGATCCAAATTCAAGCAGTCCATCAAACCATTAACATCAGAACAAACTACGAGGTTTTCTTTTTTCTCAAAAAAAGGAAGCAAATCTTTTTGACGCTGTCTGTACTGAGATATTCTCACATCATGTTTTAGAAGATTCCACTGTTGTAGTCTTGACCCTAAAAGCTCAGCCTTTTCCTTAGACAAGCCAAGATCTCTTATAAGGTCACTCAACTCTGCTTGACCAATTCTGTGCGGGTCACTAGACCTATCTCTGACCTCAAAATCAGGGTCATAAGATGTAGAAGGATGGGTTGCTCCTTCTAAACAGTCTTCATCACCTTCCTCTGAAATTTCATAGTTTTGGGGTGGAGAAGGGACTGGCAAAGTGTCTGAGTGTGGTACAGGCCGAAGAGCAGATGGGAGATTAGGGTATTTAACCGTTCCTCTTTTCTTCATAGATAAACCTTGCTTAATGGCAGGAGTTAAGCAGAAATAACAGTCGTCTATATGATTGGTAGGCTCACGCCAAACCATAGGTACTGCAAAAGCCATTGCCCGGTTTTTATTTTTCAGCCACTCTCTCAATATGACGGAACAAGAATTGCAACATATATGAGGAGCCCATGATTTATCTTGGTCCCCAACTTTCACACCAAAATAATGTTCATAGGCAGTCTTAACGATAGGTGTCATTTTACGTTTCTGAGCCAAAAATGTTATTTCACCACATATATAGCAGAAGCTATCGACAGAATTTACACACTTTCGAGGCATTTCAGATCAGCACTTAAATTAATTTTAAAATCAACTTCACACAATAATTTCAATAGCAACAACGCGCGTACAACTGACAAAATCACATAGGTTATGTTTATTACTTATGAACAGCTGAAGAGAGAGAAATTATGTAAACAAACATGTGTACCAACTGTTGGTGATGAAATATTTCATTTGTTGAAAACTTCATATATATATAATATAATGATACTATATCTTGAAAACAAGAGCTAATATATAATGTTTATGGTCATTTTCGGTTTTAACACGTGGAAATACATTAAAATCAGCTAATTTCAACCCCGAAACAAAACCTTTGTTGTTCAGTGATTCCACTAGGTAACTTGGTATTTGTTACTAAAAATAAAATATGGGTTTATTGAGGTCCTAAAAGTAACAAAATTTTGTAAATTGAAAATTATGTATTTTTTGAAAATATGTGTTTTTTAATCGTTTCTTTAGCAATGTTTGTACTTTTAATATGAGAAATAAACTTTCATTCATTCAAATACATCTTTGTATATGACAGAGTGCATAAGTAACATTTCTTAGCGTAACAGGCTATTTTTTTATAATGCCAGCTTTTTATTTTGTAAAAATTTTTTAGCTATATTTCTTTAGTGTCTTAAACGAGTACCAAAGAATAAACTGAAGATAAAACAAGATTGCCACATATTTCTCCATTCCACCTTTGCAAGTCAAGAAACTTTTAAATTACCACATTTCTGGCACAGTAATACAGATACAATGAAAACTTGGTTGGAAGTATGTAATAAGCGAAGATATTGTTTATAACAATGGCAGAAGTTCTAAATACTTACTACCTTTAAGGAAGTCTGTTTTCATAAACTAACGAGTACTTCATTCAATGGTTTTAACACAGATCTTAGTCTATTATAGTGGCTAGAACCACGGTAACTATAAAATATGATGTCACACAGATGTATCAGCTGGTTAGCTGTTACATTGAATGTAGTAATAATTAGTAACTGTTCTTTATAAATCACAGTTTTCATTAACAACAAGGCTTTAACCCGTTAATAACTATTATGTTATGACAATACAAATACTTATCATAATAATATTATTATTATGGAAATTTGTCCAAAAGAAATAAAAATAGAGCATTTTCAGATAAAATAACTCTTTTTTTATTAAAAAAAAAACATGATAACTGTAATAATTCAATACTGAATTTTTAATTTTATGCTTATTTAAAACTATTTTTCAATACTTAACACAAACTCAAAACCGAACAACCATTTTTTAATTGGATTAATTGGACAAACCAATAGGACACGTACGTTCTTTCGCGAGTGCTTGAGTGTGCAGGATTGCTCGCGGAAAAGCGCGCCGATTCAAGCACGCATGAATGTCTGCTCATGTTGCAAGTTTTTCGAACACACGTTCTTTCACGCGCGAGTCCCTGTTTCACTCTTGTTAAATGGAAAGAATATACAACTAATGGTGATTCGCACGCGAGGAACCGTGTGAAAGTGAAATGTGTTGGAGCTTGTGCAAAACACACAGTTTTGCTGTAGCTTCTGTACGCTGTGTTAACGTGTGTTTTAGTTTTAGTGTTAATTAATTTTAGTTAATATTTTTTTGGTTTTAATAAATGTTAAATTCGTTTAATTCAAGTACTTTAAATCGGTTTCAAGAAGGACATGAAAAGAAGAAAAATTGCTCAAGTAATTGCATTCGCTGGTTTTAGTGTCATGGGCATTAAAAATAAAAAGCAAAGGTCAGTGTTGATAAAAGTTTGCAGACGGTTTGGCCACACGCTGCTGATACAGTAATACGTGGAAATTATCCAGATAAGTTTAAGAACTACTTGCGTATAGATGACAAAACGTTCACATTTTGTTTTTCTTTTTAACAACGTTTTCGGGTTCAGGGGACCCTAAAATGGATTTTTAAAAACTTTTTTGGATGATCACAATACTTTCTCTATGCCAACGCTATTGGAGAAAGTAAAAATGGCCCTTTTTATAAACAAAAAAAGTGCGTCTAACTGAAAACTAAGGCCGTACAATCATGTGGGAAAGCACAAGTGACGTTACTGACTGGCCCGGTGCGCTTCCGCTCACACTCTGATGTACGTGTAAAGGGCCCTAATGGAACCATCATTTAATATTAAACAAACCGTTAAACAAATATATTATACTAGCTGAACCCGGCGGACGTTGTCTCGCCTTTCATTTTTCATTGACATACCAAAATAAAGCAATAAAAAGAATTATAGAAAAAAACCATTATTTATTAAATGAGTTCAAGAGGGTAAACATTATTTTTGGTCTTCTTATTTGGTGTATAAATGTAAAGGTTTTTTGGTGAGCCTACTCTCGAGCAAGCGACGTAGAGCTGTTCATGTGAAAAACATGGATTACTTAAATTTATTGCGGCAACGTGCAATGACTGTCCTTGAGATTTATTAATAGTTATTGTGAAAGCAAGTCGCACAGGAAATTGGAGCCGTTTAAAATTGAATGGCAAATCAGTTGAAAACATCGGAATCCTTGGTATCAGCACATCTTCTCCTTTGCATTTTCCGTTTGTGTGAGAACTTCAATCTGCTTATGGCATGTGAAACTACATTAAACCACACAGTCATATGTTTTTTGTAAACAATTCAGATTCTCCATTTGAATAACATGGGATCTTTAGGAACCCGTGGGGCGGGACCCTGTGGACGGATCTGCATCAACTATCCCGGATCCATCTCGGAAGTATACAGGACAGCATCCTAAAGTTTCATGGCGATCGGTTGGATGGTTTGGCAGCGCATAAACTTCAAACATATATATATATATACAAACATCCTCTTTTATAAATATAGATAATATATTAATACTATTATTATTGAATGTATTTGTATAGCCTTAACAATAGTTATTAACGGGTTACAGCCTTGTTGTTAATGAAAACAGTGATTTAGGACATGAAAACAGTTGCTGGTTACTACTACATTCGGTGTAACCGGTGAACCAGCTGATACGTCTGTGTGACGTCATTGACACCAAGATTTACTGCGCATCATGCGCGTGATCCTACCGTATTTTGCAGTTAACGTGGTTAGAACCAAGGTTCCTATACAACAGGTTGCCTCATACGTGTACGCATCTATATCGCGCAGGTGCAATTACGTCATAGGGAGACCTCAGCTGTGTTTTTTCTTCTTTCACTGCTGTAAAGAAACCAAAACGCAACAATGTAAAACGTATGAAATTCTTACTCTATGATAGTACAGTCTGCATTGTTATTTATTTCACGTAAGTTACTGATTTAAATATTTGATATACTTTAGTATTTACTAAGTAAATATAACTTAGCAACATATGAAAAAACATAATTTGCTGCTTTAAATTAGTATTAAAATACCGCAAATTTAAATAATTCTAAAATAATCTTAAGAACAATACAAGCTCTGCTGTATAACTTGACAGAAGTTAATGTAAAGAAAAAAGTTGACAGGTGTTCAGCTGAGGAACAAGGAACGCCGAATATGAACCATATGTCGTCTTGGATCCATCAGTCTAAACAATTGTACAGTTTGTTTGGTTATTTGAGGTTATGTTCAATTTGTTAACGAGGGCTTGCTGCATAGTAATCTCGATGTTTTGTTTTTTATTCAGGTTTTCGAATTCTGAGTTAATAACTATATTATGTTGGGTTATATAGATTGACGCTAAAAAGTTAGATTGATTAACAATATTGTTATAACAGTAATCCTAATTAGGATTTACCTCATATATTTTATTTAATGCTCTTACATGTAATGGTAAGGGTTTCTTTTTCTAAAATTTTTGTATGTTGGTTAACATCCTTAAATAAATAAGTTTATTATATGCCAAATGGTTTTCTTCAGTTTTTAATTTATATATTAATCTTTCAGTCAAGATGCTAAGTCTTGTGCTAATTGGCACAAGCCACTTAACTAAAGGAAAAGACATTCAATTAGTAAACAAGAATACAAATAAATATAAAGAAAATTGGTACATGAATAAATTGCCACACATGAAGGAAAAACTACTATTCCCGGTCAAACTTGTAAAACACAATTTAATAGTTATTAACAAGACAAAATCATTTCTAACCGACCAATATATTTTGTTAAGCTCTTTAAGGACAAATTGCCTCGATGTAGTCTGGAAATTAAGCCAGCTGGCTTTTGAAAAAAGTCTATTACAAACCAATAAAATACAAGCTAGAAGCATGTTAACTATCTCAACACATATTAATAGCATCAAATGTAACATAGAACACACATAAGACCATCCAATGGTTTAATTATAATATGTCTTAATGTCCACATGGTTCTCACTGTCTTGGAAGAGGTTAAAACAATGTTACAAGAATAACATTAATGAAGCTGAATTGAACAGTAATATTAAATACACTGAAAACAGCAAAAATAAATGTAAGGCTGCATGGCGTATAGTTAAAGTTAACACCCAATGTAATAAATGTAGGGCTGCATGGCGTATAGTTAAAGTTAACACCCAGTGCAATAAATGTAAGGCTACATGGTGTATAGTTAAAGTTAACACCCAGTGCAATAAATGTAGGGCTGCATGGCGTATAGTTAAAGTTAACACCCAATGTAATAAATGTAGGGCTGCATGGTGTATAGTTAAAGTTAACACCCAGTGCAATAAATGTAAGGCTGCATGGCGTATAGTTAAAGTTAACACCCAATGTAATAAATGTAGGGCTGCATGACGTACAGTTAAAGTTAACACCCAATGCAATAAATGTAGGGCTGCATGGCGTACAGTTAAAGTTAACACCCAATGTAATAAATGTAGGGCTGCATGGCGTACAGTTAAAGTTAACACCCAATGCAATAAATGTAGGGCTGCATGGCGTACAGTTAAAATTAACACCCAATGTAATAAATGTAGGGCTGCATGGCGTACAATTAAAGTTAACACCCAATGCAATAAATGTAGGGCTGCATGGCGTATAGTTAAAGTTAACACCCATTGTAATAAATGTAGGGCTGCATGACGTACAGTTAAAGTTAACACCCAATGCAATAAGTGTAGGGCTGCATGGCGTACAGTTAAAGTTAACACCCAATGCAATAAATGTAGGGCTGCATGACGTACAGTTAAAGTTAACACCCAATGCAATAAATGTAGGGCTGCATGGCGTACAGTTAAAGTTAACACCCAATGTAATAAATGTAGGGCTGCATGGCGTACAGTTAAAGTTAACACCCAATGTAATAAATGTAGGGCTGCATTACGTACAGTTAAAGTTAACACCCAATGCAATAAATGTAGGGCTGCATGACGTACAGTTAAAGTTAACACCCAATGCAATAAATGTAGGGCTGCATGGCGTACAGTTAAAGTTAACACCCAATGCAATAAATGTAGGGCTGCATGGCGTATAGTTAAAATTAACACCCAATGTAATAAATGTAGGGCTGCATGGCGTACAATTAAAGTTAACACCCAATGTAATAAATGTAGGGCTGCATTACGTACAGTTAAAATTAACACCCAATGCAATACATGTAGGGCTGCATGGCGTATAGTTAAAGTTAACTCCCAGTGCAATAAATGTAGGGCTGCATGGCGTATAGTTAAAGTTAACACCCAATGCAATAAATGTAGGGCTGCATGGCGTACAGTTAAAGTTAACACCCAATGTAATAAATGTAGGGCTGCATGGCGTACAGTTAAAGTTAACACCCAATGCAATAAATGTAGGGCTGCATGGCGTACAGTTAAAATTAACACCCAATGTAATAAATGTAGGGCTGCATGGCGTACAATTAAAGTTAACACCCAATGTAATAAATGTAGGGCTGCATTACGTACAGTTAAAATTAACACCCAATGCAATACATGTAGGGCTGCATGGCGTATAGTTAAAGTTAACTCCCAGTGCAATAAATGTAAGGCTGCATGGCGTATAGTTCAAGTTAACACCCAGTGCAATAAATGTAAGGCTGCATGGCGTATAGTTAAAGTTAACACTCATTGCAATAAATGTAGTAAAATAAACTTTGATCTTGATAATCTTAATATTTTATATATTCAATCAAAGAATTTAAACACAAAAAAACGCAACAGCGATTATTGAAGAAACCAAAAATAAAAATGAAATACAAAAATTAAAAGAAAAATAAAGAAATGTTACGTCCATATCTACCTTCAATTGTAATATTATTGACCCATGCAATTTTAACTGGGAATCTATTACTCCCAATGACGACTTAAATGCTGCTTCAACGATGAATAATTCTTACAGTCTAGATTATAATAACATGTCAAATAACTTACTAAAAGGATAAACGTTAATTTGTCTGATCCTCTATGATCAAGTGTAAGTTGACTTCTCAAAAGCAGTATATTTCCAGATCCATCAAAAGTTTCCCGCATCTGTCCAATATATAAAAATGTTCCAAAGAATGAACCGCAAATCTATAGACCAAACTATATTATTCCTGTTTTAGGTATATTTATCGAACTGCTGGTTTATGAACAGGTACATAACTTCCTGGAAAATCGTAATCTCTTAAACCAATTGCAGCTTTGGTTCAGAAGAGGAAAGCATATCTTTAATGCATTGGATACTTTAGTTAGCAAAATTCACATGTTTTGAGGAAATATTGCACATGCCACTTTCTGTGATTTAAGTAGGGGTTTTGACTATTTTGATAAAGAAAATCTTACTAAAAACCAGCATATTATAGCTTCTCTGGCTCCTTTTCCAAAGTCATAAACAGATCTCTAACAGATCACCGGTGCAATTGGTAAACGATCTATTGAGGTGGATGTGGAATGGGGTGTACCACAAGGCTCAGCCTTGGGCCCCCTCCTCTTTTTAATTTATGTAAATAACCTCCCCACCTCTCACGTTGACTCGGATACAATTATTCTTCACGCAAATGATAAGACCTTCCTAAATATCAGTGAAAACATAAGTAATCTTAACATTTTGGCTAATGAAACGTTTTAATCTGTTTCAGGCTGGTTTTATTTAAATGGTTTCTTAGTAAATGAAGAAAAACAAGAAACATTTTATTTAACCTTAAATTTAATTAAAATAATTCTCTTTCTAAATTTACTAGCTCTATTAAATGTTTAGGTCTATTCATTTATGACCGCTTAGCCTGGAATTCTCACATTGATTACTTGAGTGCAAGACTTTCACGAGTTGTTTACCATCTAAAAAAATTAAACATTGTGCCACGATATAATGAGGGGCTACTACTCATACAAAAAATGGCAAACAGGTGCCTCAGCAATTCATCCAATACAGATCACTGTAAACATCTATTTATATGTTAACCTAGGAACTCAAACAATAGTAAATGTATACATATTTGATTTAACTAATTATATTTGTTGCAATCCTAATTTACTAAATATCAAACAATCCTTACATTGTTATATTACCCGTAAAAAAATCCGCTGAACGAATTAGTCGTCGGTTAAGTAAAACCCACAACAGCCACAAATAATTGTCCCTAAAGAATGGACTACAATTATTTTGAATCTGAAATCGATAGTTATCCTTTGAAACATTTTTTAAAAAGACGTTAATTGTGGCTTTAAAAAAATCCCTTTTACTAGATTTCTGCAACGAGGCAAGAAAACCTCTGAACTTGTATAATTGTACAAGTATTACAAACTTAGAATATTATTGTACTTGGACATGGCTTGTATGCCATGATTATGACTTTGTCAATGATAAATTGTTATTATTATGACAAATAAACATATGTCATTTAAATCATTTCATTTCGTTTATCATTTCTTATGCGATTTTTTTTTTATTAAACATGTAGGGTTTTAGAAGTTATACCTATCATCTCTTGTAATATTTACGATACATTGTATTATTTACTATAGATTTTTGCTTTTAACCTTGAAATAATACTTTATAAATATTTCGTTCATAAACAAAGGGTTTAATTAATTCAAAGAGAAGTCACAAATGAGTTTATTATAATGGTTTTCTAGGGCATGATATTAGTGGATCTAGCAAGACTTCCATATATTCTATTTCATATATTCGAATTATTTATATATTTGCGATGAATGTTCCTATCCGAATAATGTTGAATTGCATCTGTATCCTTGCAACATTCTTACATTCTTTCTTACATTCTTACATATGAGACGCCGACACAACGTTGAGGTTTTTTAAGGCGAATATGAATGGTTATATGAGTGTAGGATGAGTGTGGATGAGTGTAGTCTGGTTACTATCTGAGTTCAACTGTTCCTCAGAAAGGGCAATTTATTAATAGCCCAACAGCCAGGGCAACTAAGGGACCTACAGCTTTACGTGGAATCCGAACCACGTAGTGCTGGTCTGATTTTCAGCTAATTGACAAGCCTGATACTCAGTTATCTCCCACACACAACATCCGCACAATAATTACCACCCAACATGGACACCTCAGATTTCTCTAGTAGAGTCCACGCCAATAACAACCATTAAGCGGACACCACGTCGGTATTAAGAGGACCGAGCATCCAACCTATCGCCTACAATCTCCCAAACACTTTGTCCCCATGTAGCTGGGTTACAGCACTGCGCCACCAGTGCCGACGTGTAACGTAATGGACCATATGGGACAGATTTAGGCTAGCGTTCATATAAAACAATGTTATTTATACTATAATATTTCTTTTTATACATTAAATGCACACACGTTATCATACATAACAGGCAAAGGTATGATTAAAAAATAATAGTACGATTTGTGTCTTAAATATGTATATGTATTTTTTCCTCAACAGCTATTTTTGCTTTATTTTTATAATATATTTTGACTGGTATAAGAAATATTTAACTCAGTACATATAATTCTATTTGTGGAAATGATGGTTAAAATTTGGTTTTTAAATTAAGATGTTGTGGATGTCAAGTATCATCAAATTGAGGTTGCTGGGTTGGCTATCGTGGTTGCTGGAAATTCTGTGGATCACATTCTGGTTGTTATGTTTGTTGTAGAAGTCATGCATCAAATTGTGGTTGCTGGGATTTCTGTTGTATAGGACGTGGACCACATTTTGGTTGATGGTATGTATGTCGAGGAAGTCGTGGACCACATTGTGGTAGTTAGGACGTTTGTTGTTTAAGTCGGGAATCACATGGTGATTGCTGGGATAGCTTTTCTTTAAGTCGAAGATTACATTGTGGTTACTAGGACACCGGTCAAGGAAGTCGTGGAACACATTGTGGTTGTTTGGATGTTTGGTGTAGAAGTTGGGTATCACATCGTGATTGCTAGGATTTCTGTTGTGGAAGTTTGGGATCACATCATGTTTGCTAGGATGGCTGTTGTTTAAGTCGTGGATCATATTTTGGTTGATGGGATGTCTGTCAAGGAAGTCATGGAACACAATGTAATTGTTTGTATGTTTTTTGTGGAAGTCAGGGATCACATATTGATTTTTGTGATGGCTGTTATTTAAGTCGTGGATCATATTTTTGTTTCTGGAATGCCTATCAAGGAAGTCATGGAATACATTTTGGCTGTTGGGATTTCTGTTGTGGAAGTTTGGAATCATATCATGTTTGCTAGGATGGCTGCTGTTTAAGTCGTGGATCATATTTTGGTTGATGGGATGTCTGTCAAGGAAGTAATGGAACACATTGTAGTTGTTTAGATGTTTGGTGTAGAAGTCGGGTATCACATCGTGATTGCTGGGATTTCTGGTATGCAAGTAGGGGATCACATTGTGATTGCTAGGATTTCTGGTATGGAAGTAGGGGATCACATCGTGATTGCTGGTGTTGCTGCTATTCAGTTCGTAAATTAGATTGTTGTGGTTGGTGGGATGTCTGTCAAGGAAAACGTAGAAAACATTTTGGTTGTTTGGATGTCTGTTGTGGAAGTCGGGAATCATATTGTGATTGCTGGGATTTCTGTTATGAAAGTTGGGGATTACATACTGATTTTTGGGATGGCTGTTGTTTAAGTCGTGGATTATGTTGTAGTTGATGGGATGTCTGTCAAGGAAATAATGGAACACATTATGGTTGTTTAGATGCCTGTTGTGGAAGTTGGGGATCACATCGTGGTTGCTGGGATTTATGTTGTGAAGGCTGGTGATCCCATACTGATTTTTGGGATGGCTGTTGTTTAAGTCATGGATTCCATTGTGGTTGCTGGGATGTCTGTCAAGGAAATAGTAGAACACATTGTGGTTGTTTGGATGTATGTTTTGAAAGACAGGGATCTCATTGTGGCTCCTAGGATTTCTGGGATGGCTGTTGTATAAGATTTGAATCACATTGTGGTTGCTGTAATGCCTGTTGTGGAAGTCGGGGGTCACATTTTGGTTGCTGGGATACATGTCGTGGAAGTCGGAGATCATGTAGTGATTGCTAGGATTGATATTGACTAAATTGTGGATTGCATTGTGGTGCCTGTTCAAGAATTCGTGGAACACATTGTGTTTGTTGAGGTCCCTGTTGTGGAAGCCGTGGATCATATCGTGGTTCCTGGGATTTATGTTGTTGATCTCGTGGACATAATGGACATCTCTTTTGTGGAAGTCTTGAATCATATTGTGGTTGCTGGGTGGCGCAGGGTAGATTGCTTCGTGGTGTTGACTTTTCATATGGTGACTCTCGAAAATGAGGTTGGGGTTTTTCCTGTTGGAACTCACGACCTGAACGTGTTGCTGAAGAAGTTGCATAGTTTTGGCGATGGACCTGAAAACGGGGAAATAATTCATTAGAGATATCTTAACAAAGACCACCATTTATATAATATAATTTTTAATCTATATAGAAATAAGTATTTTTTTGATACAATTAATGTAATCGAGTCAACTGGATTTCGAGTTCGAGAATTTGTTTGTGATATGGGTGGCCCAAACAGGAAACTATTATCAGATCTTGGAATTACATACGAAATACGCCTAGTATTCAAAACCCCACTATATAGTAATAAATATAGTTGATATGATATTATAACAACGGGAAACTGTTTAAGTGAAAAGTATAAGACATTAATTGTTAAAGTCTTTAAGTTAGTTGATTGTGTCATCTCTGATAACGAACCGTTTCCAGATAAAAATGAATTTTTGGAGAATAATTTCAATAACGAGGAATTCAAATGAATAGTTGACGATTTTATTCAGGCTATGTCCACCTTAGTCAAGCGCAAAGACGAATCTAATCTAAAGACGGACTTATTAAGAGTTGGCAGGATACGTTGCATATCGTTTTAAAAAACGAAACTTGCAATCAACATTTATGTTTGGTGAAAAAACAGGACTATTAAAAGTTAAGAATAGAGACTGCTTTTCAACTTTATCAAGGGTGTCTCTGATTACCCATCTCAATAATGGCTGGAAATAGTTTTACAATGTGAAAAAGAGTAAAAATTTCATGGCAATGGTATTAATAAATGTGATAATGTCATTAAAATACTTGCGAATAAGTTATAACAAAAATTGTATTAAATAGATGAATTTTCTATAATGTGTTATGTCCGAACATGATCATTCATAAGTATGAAAGAGTTTAGAGGAAGAACAATCGTAAAAGAACATTTTTTTCCGAAAAGAAGCTCATAGAAAAAAATTCAAGAAAATGAAAAAATTCTAAACTTTGAATAAATATGTAAATTTTATGTATAGCTTATGTTTATTTAAGAGACAAATGTGGTCAAATTAGAAAATTCTTTAAAATTAGAAAAATTATCTAAAATTAAAATCAAACTATACTATGTCAAAATACGACGACAATGCATTGTTGGTAAGTAATCACAACTTTATTTAAAATACTTGTTTGTATTGTATATTTTGTAAACTTCCAAATAGAGTCCCACTTAATATAATACACGTCTGTTAAATATAAACAACGATAATTAATGCAAAAATATAATAAATAATGCAAAATAACAAAGCTCAAAATGTATTCACTGCTTGTTAAATACCGTTGACAGTGGCAGTGATGTCAGTAGCTGAGAGCGAGCTTGGGTGATAATAATATATATTAGTAATATTATTATTGAAAGAATTTGTATAGCCTTATTAATAGATATTAAAGGGTTACAGCCTTGTTGTTAATGAAATCAGTGATTTAGGAAAAGCAGTTACTGATTATAACTACATTCAGTGTAACAGGTGAACCAGCTGATACGTCTGTGTGACATCATTGACACCAAGATTTACTGCACATCATGCGCGTGAACCCTACCGTATATTCTAGTTACTGTGACCTATGTGTATGGGTAGGTGGGTGGGTCAATACCACTGTCCATGAATGGTTAGGTGGGTGGGCTAATACCATTGTACGTGTATGGGTAGGTGGGTGGATCAATACCACTGTCCATGAATGGTTAGGTGGGTGGGCCAATACCATTGTACGTATATGGGTACGTGACTTGGCTCTCGGCCTTTGCTGGGCTGAGCTGTGAACCCTGTCCAGTTCATATAACTTGCACCTGTTACTGAACAGGAATGTTGTAGTATTAATAACAATTTTAAAAATTTTAAATCTGTTGGTATTGATGGTTTGTCCGTTCATTTAAATTTAAAAAGTCGCGCCTGAAGTCTCAAATGTATTAACATACATAATAAACTTAAGTGCTGTTTTTGTCTTTGATTAGTAGTTTACGCTTTGTAAATTAAGTTTTGTTTGAATTTTAGTTTTAGTTTGAAATTATATTTTATGTTGTTTGTATAGTTTTACACAGGTTGAGTGGAAGAGAGGACTTCGTAGTCCTAACTGCACCTTTAAATAAAGACATTCATTCACTCATTCACCCTTACACGTACAATGGTACTGACCCACCCGTCCACCCTTACACGTACAGTGGTACTGACCCACCCGTCTACCCTTACACATACTGTGGCACTGACCCAGTCGCCCACCCTAACAGTTACAGTGGTACTGACCCACCCGTCCACCCTTATACGTACAGTGGTACTGACCCAACCCACTCTTACACGTACAGTGGTACTGACCCACCCGTCCACCCTTACACGTACAGTGTTACTGACCCACCCATCCACCCTTACCTTACACGTACAGTGGTACTGACCCATCCGCCCACCCTTACACATATAGTGGCACTGACCCACCCACCCACCTTTACACCTACAGTGGTACTGACCCACCCGCCCACCCATACACTTACAGGTGTTTTTCCTATGGCTCTGAAGAAATCAATCGTGGTACAAATATTTAAAAAGGGTGAGAAGGACCTCCTGATCTGGTACAAAATTAAAGACCCATCATTTTACTTTCAGTACTGCCTAAAATTATAGAGAATGAGAGTTACTTGAACCTATCCCGTTTTGGGGATGAATTGGACCAAACATGGAAAGAAACGTAAAGTCAGGCTTCAAGAAAGCTGGATAGTGCCTTCAGACAATTATCAAGCTTAGAACGTTTGCTCAATCAAGACAGACGTGTAAACTTTCCCATGGTTGAGCATGCATTTTTGAAATGACATCAAGAACACAGACATCTATTGTGACGATTCACTCTATTATGAAGAAGAAACTACAAGTGCCCGATGGGCATAGTATTTGTGTCAGTGATTTGTCTGGGATCGCTAGTTCCAGTGCCGTTGCCCCTGATCAAAACCACTAAACTAAGGCCAAAAAGAAAAAAATAACTTAAAACATTGAGATTAGAAAAAAAAACAAAAAAACAACTGAGGATTCCTCTTCTGAAGGCGAGGAGGCATTCAGCTTAAAATTAGAAGGAGATATCAATTAGTTTTTAAGTTAAGATAGAGATGAAGATTACTCAGAACATTTACCCATGACTTACGTCTTCCGGAAGGTCCACCAATAAATCCAAATCTCTAGAAAAAGAAAAACCCTGCAAGGAAATCAAAAACCTAGCCAAGTCTATTTAAATACCAGTAAAAAAGATGAGCTGGAAAGAGGAGGCGTTTTTCTTGCAAAATGGATTGATGACGAATATTCATGAATCGCTTTTCAAATAAAAGATGAGGTTGTAAGAGTGGACTGCATGGAACCAACAAAGAAGGGGTGGACATGACTAAAAACAAGGACATGAGTAAAAAACAAGGACATAGTCTCAAAGACATAACCCACAAAAAGAGAGGTTTGTTCTTTTTATATAGACTTTTAAATTATGGCTACTGTTTATCAAAAATAAATTAGCACTTTGCTAAGGGTTTCAAAATGTTTTTGTTGTTTCAAATTATAACAAAAATTATCTATATCCACTTTTTGTATAGGTGAATCTTTTTCAATGTCCTAATATCCAACGTTCTACTTGAGCCAACGCTGCTATCAAATACAATACAAGTGGCAATGTAGGTGTGGTTAACTCTTGGTTAACTTGAACCCAAATTTAAATATTGCTTTAAATCATTAAACACTATTAAAAATGTCATATTATATTAATAAATGTAGGTTATAACATGCGGATAGACAATTATAGTACTCAATAACAAAATAACAATCATAGCTGAAAATAAATTTTTGAACGTTCAAAGAAAACTTAAAAATTTGGTTTCAAGTAACCCTATTCTACGGTACATTAGTTTTATTGAAAATAAAAAAGGAACTGGAATTTTTATTTATGCTTCTAAAGCATTCGATTTAGTCGGTTCTAATAATTTATTAACAAAACTATAAAGAACTGAGGTGAGTGGTATTCCCTTAGATTGTTTGAGTCTTATCAGCTGAACAGAACACAACTGGTCAAAAATTTTAATTGTCTCAGTGAGCCAAAATTGATTAGAAAATGTGTACCCCAAGGATCTGTTTTGTCAGCTACACTATTTTTAATCTTCATCGAAGATCTTTTAAAACAATTTTTTGGTGGGGGAAATTATTGAATTTTCCGACGACATCGCTCTGCAGTATGTACTAAACGCCTTCATTTGACTGCTGATGTGGAGAAATTATATGATTGGTGCAGTGAAAACCGAATGGGTTTAAATGCTTCTAAATCAAATTTATTAATTTGGACTCACGTGGTCATAGATCTGATACCACTATAAAATTCTGTAAACACAATGTAAACTGTCGAGTAATGTGTATATGTCCAGAGATCGAACAAATAGATCATATCCAATATACTTAGGTGGCTGAATAAGCTACTAATTCCAATTAACAAATCTTCAAAATGAACTAATAAGAAGTAAAAGGCAATTTTACTTTCTGATAAATGGGTTGAGTAGTACTGTAACTTGCTCAGATCACTATACTTTTTCTTAATTCAGTACATTGTAGAATAGTGTATCATAGTTCACGAAAATTCATTTTAAATCAATTCAAAAACATTTTATAAAAATCTTTTATTACAAATCTACGCGTGATTCAATATTTTCAATGTTTTATGGTTTAAAAATGTTATCTGTAAAGCATTTGTTTGTTTACAAAGCGCTAAAAGTATTTTTCTTTGTATAGAAGGAGAAACAGGGGTTGTGAATCTTTACTATCACACTAGAATCATAAATCAATTCCAAATTAGAAGACCGAAAGTTAACAAAGCTTTTTTCAGCAAGTCTTTTATATATCTCGATCCAAAATTATTCAACCAGTTACAACAATACATAAAATGTCTAAACAACCCACAAATATATTTTAATATTTAGATGTTTCCTCTTTTCAAAATTAAAAGTGGAACTTTTTCTTATTATCTTTGATATATATTTTTTATTTTTATGTGATAATTTCAGTATACTTCTTGTACTATGTATTAGTTGCATAAATTATTATATTTGGATAGTCAGTTTTAGCAATAAAATGTATTTTGATTAATAGATATATAATTATATGGATGTATTGTGTATTTATGTATGTATATACGTTTGTGATGATATTTAGCTTATAACTCGTTGATTGTGTTGTGTATACCGCAAAATGTAGCTTGAAGTTGTTTCATTTAAATGAATCAGACTGTAAATTTATTTTCAATCCAACTAGCGCCAGACATCGCCACTAGAAAGGATGGTCAGGTTTTATTATAACAATCTCATTAATTGTAAACAATATAAAATTTAAATGGATTAAAAATATTATTTTTATTATTTAAATCGTGGATCTTTTATTAATAACTAGCTGTACCCGCCCGCTTCACTGGTCATAATATTGTGACATCCAGAGGGGCCTCCATCCTGGGAACCAGTGATGCGGAAGTAATGGATGGGTCGCTGACCACCTGCCCTGCTTGTTTACAACCTTTGGGGCACAATGGTTTACGCATGAACGCCCCTACTTCATCAATGGACTTTCTAGACTGTTCTCGGTTGACGAGCTAGCTCTGTCACGGAACTTTGGGCGCAGTGGAATTCAAGAAGCTTCTAGATAGAGACCTGCAGGTGATATATACGGCTCGGATACCAGCGTGAGTGAGTGAGTCTAGAGCCTACAGCCCGGGTGTTTGCGGCGACAGTGAGCGAGTTCTACAGTGCGAGTGAAGTGTCCGTGTATAGTGCAGTGGTCTACGGAGAAGTTACCGGTGAGTGGTTCGTTGTGGGGATCAACGAAGGAGCAGTGCGGTACTTGTGGACGACTTCTGAAGGGACACTGAAGAAACTGTGAGTGAACTGTTAGCATTGGACTGTAGGTAGTAGGGAATCTAGTAAAGTCACTTCGTAGTCAGTAATTGTAAATAATAGTAGGAAATCTAGTAGAGTCACTTTATAGTCAGTAATTGTAAATAATAGTAGAGAATCTAGGAAAGCCACTTTATAGAGCTAGGAATTGTAATTAAAAGAAGGGAATTTAGTAAAGTCACTTTGCAATTAGTAGTTGTAATTGATTGCCATTTATTGATGCCATCTAAGATTGTAAATATAAATTAGTTTAACTGTAACAGTAGGCCTAATAGTAAATTGTATTTTTCACAATAGTTTAAAGTTAAGGAAATAACCCATTTAATTGTATTAAGTTAATTTTAAAGATTCAATAAATTTAGTAATTGTTTAGTATATCGTGTTGCTTATTTGTAAAACCCACATAGCGATTAATTATTTATAAATTAGGACATAAAAACGTTACAAGTTTTGATTGTATCATTGAAATGTGCAGCAACCTTTCATTTTACACAGTATCCAATTTACAACAGCTGATGTTTTGTGTAGTTTACTACTGTACTCAATTATTTTTAATTTTGAAAGTTTTGCGTACCACAATTTTATTCTATTTGTTTTTATTTAACAGCTGTTAATCAAATAAATCAATCAATTAATATAGCTTCACAAGAAATCAAAACATAAAAATATAAACAGTATCATTTTGACACATTTAAAACCAACAGCTGATATTCTTTTTATATTTGACTTATTATACCTTCATGCATCCTGCTATTTGATTAACATTGAAACTTTAGAAGTCCAAGGGATGGAGCCCTGAGGGATTAAAGAAACGGGAATAGGACAGAAACCTTCCCTGGAGTATATAGAACAACTTCCCCAAGTTTCATGGCGATCGGCTGGACGGTTTGGTAGCGCATAAAGGATAGACACACAAACAAACATACATTGGAATTTATATATATAGATAATTTATCGTCTCCAAAGAGTGTGCATACTCCAAACACACGCATAAAATACATCATCTTAAGGGATCAGCTGATAACCACAACTCTAATTGTGTACGTAATACGACTACATATAACGTAATCAATTACAGTTAATTATGTAGGTAATTTATTATATGTTACATTAGCATTATTTAAACTATGCAGCTTTTATCATAATTAATAATATAAGTTAAATAATACGTTATACTTTATTAACTTCTAAGAGTTGTTATATTCCACACACAAACACACACAAACACACAATTATTTAAATCAGTTCTCTTACCGGCATTGACCGTGGTGTTGCGTGAAGATCTGAAGAGGAACTAAAACCAGGCTGACCAGAATAATATTTTCCAGAAGATTGTTTAGGAGATTCCACAGATGCAGATCTTGGAGTTAACTGTTCACCAATTTGATTTAAACCACCCTCCGGTGGAGGATAAAATATATTTGGTTCATTTTTAGTTTGCAATTGTGACGTATTAGAATAAGATTTCTCTGTGAGTTGTTCAGAAGATTCCACAGATGCAGATCTTGGAGTTAGCTGTTGATCAATTGGAGTAAAAGCACATTTTGTTGGATGTCGATAAGAAAATATATGTGTCTTAAATGGTAGTTTTTGAACATATATATCAGTTTTACTTGGGTGTCGTGACTGTCCAGTATTATGTTTGTGTGTGATTTGTTTAGAATATTCCACAGGTGCAGATTTTGGAGTTAACTGTTCATCAGTTTGTTTAAAACCACCCTCCGGTGAAGGATAACATATATTTGGTCCATGTTTATTTTGCAATTGTGACCGATTAGAAATACATTTCTCTGTGAGTTGTTCAGTAGATTCCACAGGTGCAGATCTTGGAGTTAACTGTTCATTAGTTTGATTAAAACCACCCTCCGGTGGAGGATAAAATATATTTGGATCATGTTTAGTTTGCAATTGTGACGTATTATAATAAGATTTCTCTGTGAGTTGTTCAGAAGATTCCACAGATGCAGATCTTGGAGTTAGCTGTTGATCAATTGGAGTAAAAGCACATTTTGTTGGATGTCGATAAGAAAATATATGTGTCTTAAATGGTAGTTTTTGAACATATATATCAGTTTTACTTGGGTGTCGTGACTGTCCAGTATTATGTTTGTGTGTGATTTGTTTAGAATATTCCACAGGTGCAGATTTTGGAGTTAACTGTTCATCAGTTTGTTTAAAACCACCCTCCGGTGAAGGATAACATATATTTGGTCCATGTTTATTTTGCAATTGTGACCGATTAGAAATACATTTCTCTGTGAGTTGTTCAGTAGATTCCACAGGTGCAGATCTTGGAGTTAACTGTTCATTAGTTTGATTAAAACCACCCTCCGGTGGAGGATAAAATATATTTGGATCATGTTTAGTTTGCAATTGTGACGTATTATAATAAGATTTCTCTGTGAGTTGTTCAGAAGATTCCACAGATGCAGATCTTGGAGTTAGGTGTTGATCAATTGGAGTAAAAGCACATTTTGTTGGATGTCGATAAGAAAAAGTAGGAAGTAAATGTGTCTTAAATGGTGGTTTTGGAACATTTATAGGATCAGTTTTACTTGGGTGTCGTGACTGTCCAGTATAATGTTTGTGTGTGATTTGTTTAGAATATTCCACAGGTGCAGATCTTGGAGTTAACTGTTCATCAGTTTGTTTAAAACCCCCCTCCGGTGGAGGATGAAATATATTTGGTCCATGTTTATTTTGTAATTGTGACCGATTAGAAATACATTTCTCTGTGAGTTGTTCAGTAGATTCCACAGGTGCAGATCTTGGAGTTAACTGTTCATTAGTTTGATTAAAACCACCCTCCGGTGGAGGATAAAATCTATTTGGTTCATGTTTAGTTTGCAATTGTGACGTATTAGAATAAGATTTCTCTGTGAGTTGTTCAGAAGATTCCACAGGTGCAGATCTTGGAGTTAGGTGTTGATCAATTGGAGTAAAAGCACATTTTGTTGGCTGTCGATTAGAAAAAGGAGGAAGTAAAGGTTTCTTAAATGGTGGTTTTGGAACATATATAGGATCAGTTTTACTTGGGTGTCGTGGCTGTCTAGTATAATGTTTGTGTGTGATTTGTTTAGAATATTCCACAGGTGCAGACCTTGGAGTTAACTTATCATCAGTTTGATTAAAACCATCCTCCGGTGGAGGATGAAATATATTTTGTCCATGTTTACTTTGCAATTGTGATGTATCTGAATAAGTTTTTTCTGTGAGTTGTTCAGTAGATAATACAGTTAAAGATCTTGGAGTTATCGGTTCTTCAGTTGGATTAAAACCACCCTCTTGTGTTGGCTCTCTTTCAGACCTGCTAGTTATTACAGTTCGTCGCCACTTTGTTGTTTGCCATTGTGCTGTTGACTGGCCGGACGAAGGGTCTGTGGGTTTTTGAGAAGTTGAACAAGCTATTTGGGTCGACTGTTGAGGAAATTCATTCACACTTCTTTGATTTAGACTTATAGGTAGGGGAGTAGTCCATTGTACATTTGACTGGCTGGACGAAGGGTCTGTGGGTTTTTGAGAAGTTGACCAAGCTATTTGGGTCGACTGTTGAGGAAACTGATTCACGTTTCTTTGATTTGTAGAAGAAGGCAGGGGAGTAATTATACCTTCAGGAGGTAACGTTTTTGTAGAAGGGATTTTTGTTGGAAACTGTGGAACCTTTATCTGTGGGAGTTGTGCAGAAGGTGACACAGTTAGAGATCTTGGAGTTAACTGTTGATGAGAGGGAGATTTGATATTTCCTGGAGATGTCCTTGTTAAAGGCACTCCGAAGGCTTTGGAACACGCCACAGTGGCACAAATAACCTCAGACGGGTCAATCTGAGTTTCATTTTGTGGCGTATATGATCGCTGATCCTGTAACTGAACAGATTAGTCATACAAACATGTTTTTATTGACTATATAAATATTACGGAGGTTGAAACAAACTATACGAGTTATTTTAATAGGCTGTCATTAACATGAAGTTAAAACAATCTTTAAGTCCTATATATTAAAATATATATATACGTAAGTAATACAGCTCATACAACAAGCATTAAGTATTTAATGGTACGAAAAATCCGTCATATCAATAATTTAAGCTCTCGGTCTGAAATTTGTATGGATGGACACCAGAAACGGGTCTTGGTTGGCTTCCTTTATGGGGCTATATTGTAAAAGTGGTTGTTCAAATTTCAAATCAGACGAAAAGATTTAAAGTAGGTAAATATATGTCTACAAAATTGTAATCTTCACTTTTACCTTCATCTTAAACTAGCATTTCATAATATAGACCTGGGCCTAATTTTCAAAAAAGTTTTGTCAATCAAAAATTGATCCATGATCGGGGCAGGTTTTTGCTCTTTAAAGCCAAACTCATTATTGAAATTTAGAATACAATCATTGAATATTACTCTCACTCAATGACCATTGCTAATAACACAATCTTTTCTTCTTATCAATTTATTCTTATCTAACATAACATTTATTTTGCCGTTTGTTAAGAAACATATGGTTTTTCTTTTTTTCGTTTTTTATCCGAAGGACGAATTTTAATACTAATACAAAATTATATATTTTCAATATTGCAGAATAAATTATAATATCACATGTAGTAAAAGTGAATTTTATGATAAATAAATAATTTTGTTCATATCTTTGTTGTTGATTGTTTTGAAGTCTGTGCTGGACGTCTAACACTAAGTATTAGATTCAAATTCTAAATAAATATAACTTAATTAGTTACGCCACCATACTTCAGTGTTGTATCCATTCGTTTTTAGCTTATAACCATATTGGAAGTAAATTACAATTTAACACTGAGTTTAAATATTCTTTTGTGAATCACTCGGGTCTGAGGAGAGTAAAAGGGGTTTGCCGAAATCGATCGCCATTGTATTGTGCATGTTTTACCTATATTGTCGTATATTTGTGCATTTTGTACTTGCATTGTAGTATCCTTACATTCAGATTATGTCGCCTGCACTCTTACTCCTATTCCAGTTACCTTAAGATAACCCATGTTAAAGTTCAGTAACCCCTTTGTCATATTGATGAAATTTGTTCAATTTTTAAATTCTATAATTTTGATATAATTTACTTTTCGAAATTGGTCAAGCCTGATATCTCAGATAAAAGTGTGGATCTAAACTGATATACTCTTTATCGCAATGGTCGGTCCAAAGGTGGTGTAGGAGTTGCAAATTTTGATAAATCTAATTTACCCAAAACATTATTGCACTTCTCCGACACTACCAGGCTGCTGCGACCCGAGCACATATTCCTAGATGTTTCTATTATTAATATACATGTGTTTTTCTATGGGCACCATATTATTCATATTCATCGGTTTTCTCATTGAATTTATATCCTTGATCTTATGGCTCGTTACAACCATTTGATTGTAACCGATGACCTTCTGGGCCCTGCTAATTACAACCAGACTTCCTTATCACGAATGTTTCACTCTAGCAAAATGACTATACTGTGTCTCCATGTAACCCACCACAATGCTACTACTGATAACTGGATAGAAGTCATGGCTGTCTCTGGCCTGCCTCATGTCGTACGCAACATCCAACTCCCTGCCCATGGCCTGTCAAGACGTTATTTAATATTTAACGTATATCGTCTATCCACTCCAAAATGTGAACCCTAATTCATCTTTTATAGAAAATTCATTGATATTGACTCTGGTGTGCTTTTAGCTGATGCCCTTCTTATGCCTTGTCGTGTTATAATGCGCACCTCTGATTTTAATACTATAGTAAACATATTAAAAATGTCATAATTCCTCTTCTTGACAAGCACACTCCCATAGTCTCTAAGATTGTTACCAAGAAACCAGCCCCATGGATCAGTGACTTATTACTTCACCAGCAGAGATTAAGGGAAATTGCTTTTCGTAGGTCTAAAAGAACTAAATCATCTGAATATTGGGTGGTTTATAAAACACCCAGCAACGACTTTACAATGCCAAGATACGATTTTATTACAGATATTTCTATGACGTCAGTTCTACTAAAGGCTTGTGGTGTAGGTCTATGAGCTAGTTATTGGTAAGACCAACAATAAGAAACTTGTTATACTTGACCTTAACATCATGAACAAATATTTCACTAACATCCTTATTGATCTGCCTCAATAAGGATGTTAGTGGTTATTGAGCTCGTGACTTTGTCAGAGAGTTGAGTTGCTCTTTGTCGCCCTCGCCATCAGTTCCTATTCACTCCAGTGACTGAGTCTGTTGTGCTTGATGCTTTGATGACTAGCAACGCAGTCGGAAATGATAAATCCTCAATTAAACTTCTTAAACTCTTGCTTCCAGCAATACTGACTGTGACTACAGCCATTTTCAATAAATCCTTAGCCACATCAAACGTTCCTACTGAGTGGAAATCTACCATTGTACGCTCTCTATAAGACGTTTCTTCATCTCAAGCTGTTTCAGATTTCGGAACCATCAGTATCTTGCTAATGCTGTCGAAATGCCTCAAAAGATTAGTCAATCAGCTGTTATCAATATTTATTTACTGTCGAATTTACAATCAAGGTTTCGTTCAAGACTTGTTACTAGTTAAAATTGCTGATAATGTCCTCTATTTCATTGATAAGTCCTTAGTTACCATCTTCAGCGTCTGCTGGATATTCAGTCGGCTGTACTGGTTGGGAAGTGTGTAAAGGTAGACAACAGAGAATCTGACTGGGAACAGGTGAGTAGAGGTGTTCCCCAAGGCTCCATGCTTGAGCCACTTTTGCTTGCCCTTACTTTACATTAATGATGTTACTACTTCTATCCCACTTTTTCAGATTCCACTTATAAGTGGATTATCTACTCCACAAATATATACTCACTTCCATCTGAATGATTTGCCTAATACCTTTTGTTCATTTTTATTTTGTATATAAGATTCAAGTTTTGACTGTACATAATGTTGTTCATAATTGAGACATATATTTTTGTTTTCTTCTAAATTTTAATTTTATATAACATGTTATCATGTATAATTCTTCAAGCTCTTTTCTTACTGAACATATAATTTAATGTTATAAGATGAAACAAACGCTCCAGTAAATATTTTTTTATTTCGTAAGTCCTTTCAGTTACAAAGTTACAATCTTCAGACACACAAACTAAATTAATATTGTTTGCATTTGATTGATTTGAAAAACACATGATAAAATAAAAATAGAACATATGGACTAATTTAAATATGAAAATAATAAAAATATTTATCTATACTCAAAATAAGCAAACTTTAAATTACAAGCAATGGAATTACACCTAAAAATCACTAAACAACTTAATTCTGTTAACTATACAATTTTTCAAGAAAAATATATTTCAATTTTACAAAGTATTGAATATAAAAATAACACAAACTACAAAAACTAAAAAAATAACTTCAACAACCTAATCATAAATTATTCAGTTACAAATGAAAATATATTACCGATTGATTTGTCTACTAAATCAAATAAATTAATTGAAAATTTATCATCCCAATCATTCAATGAAGATGAAATCAATCTCTTACAAAAAGATCTATAAATTTTAATATTCAATCAACAAAAAGAAAAAAAAGAAAACATATTTATCGATGTAGAATCAAATATAAAATATCTAAAACATAATGAAAAATCAGCAATTATAAATGCTGTTTGAAATGCTATAAAACATAACAATCGCAATACAAAGGAAGGAAACAATAAATATACAAATATTGTGAAACAGTTAAAAGAAAAAGATGTTTTTTATCCAAAAGCTGATAAAAGTAATAAAATTGTGATACTTCATAAAAATGAATATTTTAGTAGAGTTCATCAAATGTTAATGAAGGTCCATATATTGAAAATGAAAGAAACCCTCTGATGAAATATATATCATCAACATCATCTACTTTAAAACAATGCAAGAATATCATTACAAAAGAAATGTAAAAAAAAATGTACCGTTTCTAATCCAAATATTCCAAGACTTTATTGCCTACTGAACATTCACAAACCTGGCAATAAAATGCGTCCAATAGTTTTAATGTATTAATAGTCCTACATACTTACTATCAAAATGGTTAGTTCAAGAACTACATCAAATATACATTTCCTGCAACATGTTCTGTTAAAGATAGATTTGAATTAATTTTTGAATATGACTAAAAATGTAAGACTTGAAGATGATGAATATTTAATTTTTTTTATGTAACCTCACTTTACCCAAATGTACCTGTAAAAGAAACTATCGATTTATAAAAAACTTGTTAATTCCCATAAAAAATTTAACAAGTAATAATTGATGAATATATATTACTGATAAACCTCTGCATGTCACAAAATACTTTTCAAATAAATAATGAATATTAAAACCAAATTGAAAGAACATCTATGGGCAACCCTTTATCTTGTTTCATTGCCAATATACTTTTAAGCAATTTTGAACAACATGCAAAACATACGTTAAATTACTTCCCCAGAATTTGGATTCGATATGTAGATGATATTTTTGCAGTTTTTAATAGTAATGAGAATCTTCAAAATGTTATTAAAGGTATAAATGCATTCTATCCAACCATAAAATTTACTTATGAAATTGAAAACAACTATTCAATTCCCTTTTTAGATATCCTTAAAATAAACCAAGCATCTGATCATATTGAATTCTATATTTATAGAAAACCAACACAATATTTAAGATTCATACCAATTGATTCATTCCATCCAGCATCTCAAAAAAGAGCTACATTCTATTGATTAATTCATCGTTTATTTAATTCACCTTTATCTACCTCAAATTTCAATAAATAAATTACAAAAATCAAAGAACCCGCAATTTTTAATGGATACAACCCGAATATGATTACAAGAATGATAAATAGGAAAAGACAACAAATTGAAAAACAAAACCGAACAACACTATTACCCAAAAATGAAAAGTCTGTTTGGAGAAGTTACATATGGATCTTTTCCAAACATAATGCAAAAAGGTTTTAAGAAAAACTCTAATGTAAATTTATCGTTTAAATGTACATCAAAATTAAAATATTTACTTGGAAATCCAAAGGACAAAATTAAAAATGAAGAAAATTCTGGAATTTATGAAATTGAATGTGACAATTGCAATAAAAAACATATTGGTCAAACCAAAATAAAAATTTCTAGAAGATTAAAAGAACATAAATATAATTTTAAAAATTATCAAGAGGAGAAATCAGCGATAGCAAAACACTGCATCAAGTTCAACCATAGTTTTACAAAATGTAATTTACTAACAAAATAAAGAACGATTACATGCTTATGAAAGCTTATATATAAAAAAAATTCTAAGAAATTATTGTTAATAACGAGTAGGGACATTTGGAAACTGCCCTATATTCGCCCCTGGGGAAAATTTTTATTTTTTCATTTTCATATTTGTGCATTTTGTTCTGTATTGTAATATAGTTGTTTTGTGTGATGTCCACTTGTACTAAAAATATTGTATACCAACTATCTATATTATATTACGTGATTAAAGCATATAAGATATTTTGTTATCATTATGTTTTAATATTTAACAGCCATACAACTAGCATGATTTGTATATAATTTTGTATCTGTTAATTTATATTGTTGTCAACACATTTTTTATATTTATGTTTGGATTTGGTTCATAAATTATTTTAACCTATTGCATTTTAAATGTTACTTAATTTAAAATAATGTATTCTAAACGTGATTGCTGATATAAATTAATTACGGGCACAAACCTTAAACATTTTAATGGAACCACTGTATTAAGTAGTATTTTAGTTTTCAAAAAATTTACTGAAACCTTTTTCTTGTTTCAAAATAATCTTTGAGCAAACAAAACAAGAAGTCTATTTTATAAATTCTTTAGTTCTATTCAGGGATCGTACGGTAATACTTGTTAATATACCAACAGTTGTTAAACTACTTACATGTCTGGCCATGGCTTGAGAATTCATGTCAAACATTATTCTCAGGTATGCTGAAATGAATAACAAAATAATGTCATAAAATAAAATAATGGTTAAGTACGAAAACTAAACGCTTATAATGAAGAACTTTACTGTAATGCAATTTAACACTTTAACATTCTGTGAAAATTAGTATGATGAAAATTGAGTTTCGTAATTTATACAATATTTACTATGAAGTGTATTGTAACATAACATTAACATGAATGTAAATACAACATACTAGAGGACACCCCTGCATGCTTCGCGTGCCAACCCCAATGCTCGCTGGGCTCGATACACCTCTGTCTCAGCATGTAACTTTTGACGACAAATAATAGTAGATTAATCGTATAACGTAAAGTCATAATATTAAATGTATTTACAGTATCTCACTCACAATACCTGCGTTGCTACTTATTTATTAGTATAAATACCCAATGGTATTACTTAGCCTATTTGAAACGTGTTTGCTTCATTTGTTTTTGTTTAACAGTTGAAGATTAAACTCATAGTATAATCACATATAATAACACACTGTAGTATAATATTAAAAATGCACCAATAGTATAATATCAAACACACAGAATAAACATGTTTATATTTACAAAACAGCTGTTATTAATTTATTAAAATCAGCTCATGTTATCCTTATGGAACAATATTGTAGGGGTGGTTTCTACACTTTAGGAGTACTTGATCAAGATGAAAATACATTTTTTGTCTTATTTAAGACCTAAAGAAACAGTGTTCAAAATGTCAGCTCTAAGTTGGAGAATTAGAGATGAGTGAGTCAGCCAGGGCTTTGGTTTATATATATATATATCCTGATAAATATAAATGTGCACCGACTTTCGAATACACTCCAAGTATAAAACTTTAATCTAAATGAGCATCATCGAAAACTAACTCCCTTTTAAAATGCTAAATATAATTGTTATGAGAGTAAAAGTCAACAACTTACTGTGTCTACTATAAACCTACTTGGGTAATAAGAATTGGGAGATTGTAGGCGATAGGTTCTATGCTCGGTTCTCTTAATACTGACACGGCGTCCGCTAAAAGGTTGCCATCGACGTGGACACTTCTAGAGAAGTCTGGGGTAGTCAAGGTCATCATGTTGGATGGTAGTCAAGGTCATCATGATGGATGGTAGTCAAGGTTCGGATGTTTCGTAGGGAAGAGAACTGAGTGTCCGACTTGTCAGTTAGCTGAAAATCAGACCAACTCTACGTTGTCCGGATTCCACGTAAAGTTGTAGGTCCCTTGGTTGCCCTGGCTATTAATAAATACTTCTTTCTGAGGAACAGTGGACCTTAGTTAGTAACAATGACTACACTCATTCATCCACACTCATCACATTCATTCATCCCTCATATTCGCCCATATCTTGACGACCGGCGACTTAATAATGAATATACTGTCATAAACGTATCATATCCATCCAAAACTATTTCCAGTGTTAGGAGTAAACGTAAAATGGACATGCCTTGTGCCTACTGTCATAATCAAATAATTTGTATGCACTAATTTCCCTTCCAGAAATCTTCAACCACATTACTGTCCTACGAGAATTTTACATAGCGTATGTGTATTATTAATGTAATGTACATTTGCCGTACATCCATTTCTTTAACATACCATGAAATTAACGGCTTTATTCTTCCTGTCAGCATAACTACTATATCTACCAACAAGCATTGATCTCGAGACAAAAATTGTCATCAGTGTTGGACACATAATTATGCCTGTCTTCAACAAAAATATTTAAAAAATAGTTATACACAGCCCTCCCCTTCTTTAATATGTAATAATTTCAAACTTAGTGGCTTGCCGTTTATCAGAGCACCCCATTACTTGCCCAACACCCTGCTCTATCCGTGGTCATACAATCACACCAACGATACTGGCTGGCCTGTCATCTCACCCTCACCAGCCCACTACCCTGCCCTATCCCTAGTCATATAATCACTCCAATAATAGTGGCTGGCCTGTCATCTCATCCTCACTACTAGCCCACTACTCTGTTCATTCCCTAGTCATACAATAATTCCAACATCAGTGGCTTGCCATTTATTTTAGCCCACCACCCTGCACTTTCCTTTGTCACATTATCACTCTAAGGATAGTGGCTTGCCTGTTATCTTTGGAAGTTGGCAGGCCTGAATGTTTTGTATTGGTTAACCGTTTGTTCCAGTTTGATAAATCAATTATTTTACTAACAAAATAAAGTCTGTAAAGATTTATGTGCGTGCAAATGATGAATCAGTGGCCGCGGCGTCAAAGCGGGTAAGCGGTTGGCTACTACACAAGCGTTCACTTTCACTAGTTAATTAAAACCTTCTGGAAATCCCAACATCTTCAATGCCTCGTGGTTTGTTTGCTGATTTTTATAAGTGCCCGCCTATGCGCTTTACAAACCATTTCCGCCAAACTGACACAACAAGATATACCATTTCTCCTGGTGTATTTCCTGGTCTATCCTATAGTATACAGGTTGACGCAAGGCGGACTCGATTGGTACAGCGTCTTCATTCCCAGAGATGTGTATATTTAACTTTCCTGTACTGCATGTAGCTGGACATTTTTTAGGTTTCTTTAGTGAATTTAATAAGACGCTTTCAAACTGCTGTACTTGCAAACCGCTTAACAGTGCCGTAAGCGTTAAACGGCCTTCATCTTCATAAAGGAGCGCGTGGGATAAAGGAGGAGAACAAGAAAGGAGTATAGTGAATTAGTCCGTACAGCGGGAAAGAATTTCCGAAACTTGAAACATGAGTCAATTTATACATGTGAAGCAATCGTCGATTTAGTACCTAAACCGACGTCCATTTTGAACAGAATGGACGCCTATTTTAAAGTAATTGGTGATATAAAGTAACTATTACGGAATTATGCAAGGAAACAAAATCTCTAACCAGATTCATGGAAAGTGAAAAGAAAATGAGGAAAGTTATCTTTGAAGATTCGCTAAATAATAAAAAAGAGACAGAAGAAGAAATTCAGAAAGTAAAGTATAAAATCAAAATGTAATGACTTTTAATGCAAATTTTAAAAAAGATATAAAATTCCATTATTGACATGCTTCACAAAGATCATAAAAGTGATTCTTACATATGAGACGCCGACACAACTTTGTTGGTATTTTAAGGCGAATATGAATGATTATATGAGTGTGGGTGAGTGTAGTCTGGTTACTAACTGACTTCAACTGTTCCTCAGAAAGGGCAATTTATTAATAGCCCAACAGCCAGGGCAGCTAAGAGACCTACAGCTTTACGTAGAATCTGAACCACGTAGTGCCGGTCTGATTTTCAGCTAATTGACAAGCCTGATACGCAGTTATCTCCCCCACACAACATCCGTACAATGATTACCACCCAACATGGACACCCCAGACTTCTCTAGTAGTGTCCACGCCGATAGCAACCACTGAGCGGACGCCATGTCGGTATTAAGAGGACCGAGCATCCAACATATCGCCTACAATCTCCCAAACACTTTGTCCCCAAGTAGCTGGGTTACAGCACTGCGCCACCAGTAAAAGAGTTGGCACTAAGGTTGATACGGCTATTGAGAAAGGTAGTGGCTATTCTAAGAGATGTATTAACTAAATAACATTATCTCTAGTGTCTCATTACTGTATAAGTACGAAATAGATTCTCCATGTCGAGGACCAAACTATATAACGACTACGTTAAGTTCACGAACAACCCAAAATCGTTAGTGCAAAGCACCCCCTGAAATAGTAAAATCAGTGAAGGACATTCCCAGTAGGCTAGTAAAGTGAAGTGGAATAAAATTACTTTATTGTCTGGCAGCATTTGAAAAGCGTTATATAACTACCTCTATGACTTTGAAACAGATTTTGACATTTTTATGTACTCTGCCCCTGGGGCCAAACTAAAAATTTGTATATTTTTGTGAATTACTTCCAGAACAAGACTTTGTTATAGTACTGGCTGGTACAACAGACCTAAACCTCTACGAGCCAGCACAATTGACTATTAAGCAAGGAATAAGTAAGCTCCTCTACTTAAAAAAAAAAAAAAAAAAAAAACATTATCTTGAATTGCATCCCTTATATACTGTAGATGACGAACTTTCTCTGTATGACATGTTGTTCTGTACCTAACGAATATAAGAAATAGTCTGAAACTGCAAGGAGTCATTAAACATCATACATAAAGACATCACATCTGCTCTGAGAAGATCCCATTTCAGCGACCAGGAAAGCCCCAACGTCTTGAAAAACATTTTTATACTGAAAGGCTCAGCGGCACTTCTGGAACCATACCAGAGCACTCACACTGTTGTCAGTGGTGGCGTGGCGGAATCACGGACAAGGTGGGTGTCTCCTTTACTGGATTTGTCTCCCTGGGAGTCACTCATGACTTCCATTCGAACACGGCCCGTTCTACATTGTGGTTCTCCTTCACAGATCCAGGACGTTTTCTACCGTCGTCATTTTCTAGGAGTCATCAACTCTCAACCTCTCTTAAGCCCGTGGGATGGTTTGTTTCCACCGCCTCGTGTGTGGAATCTTTTTTTTTTTTTTTAGATTCCCATTCAAATTTAGCCCTAGTGAGGTGAATGCATCTGACACGGATTCCGTTCCGTAAATAACATAGAAACCCTTGATATCAAATATAATATTGCAAGAATAGAAAACATTTTGTAATGACAATTGTTTTAATTCATTTGATAAAAACATCTAAATTAGTCAAAGTGCTTAGATTGCCTCTGTACAAAATTGTCATCTATTAGTTCTGCACTTAGATTATTAACATCTGTTGTCTCCAGGGAAATCCAGCTTGAAGTATATTATGCCTATGTTTATAGCCGACTTAAATATGGCATTTTCTTTTGGAGCTCATCAAGTGACATCTTAAGAATTTTCAGGTTCCAGAACAGAATTGTCAGAATTATGTGTAGACTAAATTTAAAAAATCACTGCACGCCTTTTTTGCATGAACTAAATATTCTGACATGCCGGGAATTCATATCCTTGAAATTTTGTGATTCTTTAAAACGAATGACTTGTTCATAGTGTAAAAAGTTGGTCACTCGTATAACACTTGTAATAGAAACTATATGACGTATCCCTTTCACAGGCTTACACTTACAGAAAAGGGTCTCAATTATTCGGCTTTAAAATTTTTTAATTCTTTGCCTTAACAACTGAAAACCATTGAAAGCTCAAAGTATTTGTGTTAAAACTTAAACCTTATTTATAAAAAAGCGCCCGTACTCTCGGTAGATTAATTCCTGTTAGGGTGTGCTGGCTAGGAATTTAGAGAAATCATTTTTAATAATTTTAAAATTAAACTATTATTTTTTTTTTTTATCTTACTTATATCATGTAACATATTTTTTACTGAAATTAACTAGTTCTGATCCTGACAAAACTTTCTGATTTCATCTACATTTCTAGCCCTGCTTTAACCCTAGTCACAAAATCACTCGAATTATAGTAGCTTGTCTGTTGCCATAAGCACATTTCTTCCCACCAGCCTGCCCTTTCCCTAGTCACATAATCATTCCGACGATAATGGCTTGCCTGTTGTCTTAACCAGCTTACTGGCCCACTACTCTGCTTTTTCCTTAGTATGTTATCACTTTAATATTAATGACTTATTGTTATCCTACCCCGTTATTTTCCTACTACAATGCTCTTTCCGTAGTCATATAAACTTCACCGTTAATGGCTTACCTGTTATTTTGACTATATTACTAACCCACTACCTTTCCGTTTCCCTAGTCATGTGATTATTCCAACAATAATAAGCTTGCCTGCTATGTATGTAATGTAGATGATCTGTGTAGTCTGGTTACTAACTGAGTTCAACTGTTCCTCATAAAGAGTAATCTATTGATAGCTTAATCACCAGGGTAACTAAGGTAGGCTACCTATATCTTTACGTGGAATCCGAACCATATAATATTGGACGGATTTTCAGCTAATTAAAAAACCTGATACTCAGTTATCTCCCCTACACAACACCTGGACTCTGACTAGGCCCCTAATATCCAACATTGACACCCCAGACGTTTCTAGTAGTGTCCAACTCGATAGCAACCATTGAGTGGTTGTCATGTCAGTATTAAGAGGACCGAGATAGAACCTATTACCCTTATAGGCGTCTCCAAAGCAATGTGCCACTAGTTTATATCATAAATACTTGGTCAAACCAATAATAAACTACTTATGATTAAATTAGGCGTTTCACAAAGCTTGCTTTTTATAGTTAGTTGAGTTTTGTATGACTATTATTATTATTTAAAATGATATCAATGTAATATATCAATTTAATGATCTTAAATATAGTTAGTTTTAACCTAATAATTACCTAGAATTTGGGAATCGCCATATTTATATTACTGTAGAAGTTCTTTGCCTATCATAATTTAACTGTAAATTATTTTTTTTTCTCATATTTAATTTTGATGTAATATCGTAGACTCTAATTTAGATATTCACAATAAAATAAAAATACTTCTAATTTAAACCGTCATATTTACATGATTTCTTGGTAGTGTAAAATATCAGATGTTTTGTTGTCTGACCAGATGACATGAAGTCATATTACCAATTTTTTTTTCTTTTACATACACTTAGGCTGTATAGAATTTTCTGAAAGACAGATTCATATAGCAAAAACTAGAGGTTTGATATGTTGTCTACAATTTGATCTTAGATAGGTGCACTAAGGACTATTTTTTCTAAAAAATATATTATCTAAAACCAGAGGGTATGTATCACGACAAGGTTGCGCAGTAGACTATGACGTCATATGGGTGAAATCGTCTGGTTTGATTATTCCAATTAAACACTAGTAGCTAAATTTACCAATCACATGGAAGCTTTCAGCTAAGCAAGCTATTTACCACTATTCTGCTGGCATTACAATAACGGGAATTAGAATAGTATTTTTGTTGTTAATAAATTTTCACAAAATCACCAATAAATAATACTTTTTTCGAGGCCTTTTTCCAGCAAAGGCAACACAAACTTATATTTGGTTATAAACAAAACAAAACAATAATTAATTTGGAAAACATATGTAAATAATTAAAAGAATTATAAAATTGTAAACATATGGTAAATTACTAATTTATATATATATATATATATATATATATATATATATACATATATATATATATTAGAGTGTATAATTTTGTATAAAATGTGATGATAATAAACGAGAATTTTGAATAGGCCTACTTTCATTATTCATTAAAGATGAATCACTTTTGTTAATAAAATAGGTTTCCCAGGCATTTAAATGTTTTTAAGATGAAACTGATTTTATTATTTTTGAATTTTCTTTTGTGATGCTATGGTTTGTTGTTGAGCAATGTTTAGGAACTGCTGATTTTTCTTCTCTATTAAATTTAATATGTGAATAATGTTCTTTGAATCTTATTTTTAAATTTCTCTTAGTTTGTCCTATGTATTTTTCTTCACAATTTTCACAATTAATTTCATAAATTCCAGATAGATTTTCATTTTTAATTTTGTCTTTAGGATTATTTAATTTGTTTACAGTTTTGAGCGAAGGAATTATGTTTGTATTTTTCTTTAAGGAATGTTGAATGGTTTTTGATAATTGTTTATTAAAGGTAAAACTTGCCCAGTAATTTTCTTCTTTTTCTTTTATTTCTAATAATGTAGTTTTTCATTTTTTAATATTTTTCTTATTAGATTTATTTAACATATTATCAATTAATGTAGGATTGTAACCGTTGTAAATAGTAATATCTTTTATATATGAAAGTTCTTTTTCGAAAATTTCTTGATTTAAGAGTGTGTTTATTAATCTATAAATCATACTATGGAATGCAGCTCTTTTTTTAGCTGCAGGATGATATGAATCATTAGTGATGAATCTGTTTGTATGCGTTGGTTTTCTATAAATATCAAAATCAAGTTTCCGAGAATTTGGGCTTCTTGCAATTAATTAATATTTCTAAAAATGGTAATTTAGAATTAGATTCAGATTCATAAGTAAATTTTATTGTTGGGTAAAAAGAGTTCAATTAATTAAGAAAGTTTTTTAAATTTTGATTTGTATTAAATATTGCAAATATATTGTCAACATATCTAAGCCAATATTGAAGAAAATATGGTAATGTTTCTCTGGCTTTTATTTCAAAATTGCACATGAATAGGTTGGCTACAAAACAGGACAGTGGATTTCCCATGGCAGTACCTTCTGTTTATTGATAGAATTTATCATTGAATTGAAATATATTTTGGTTCATACAGGTGTTAACCAATATCAAATATTCTTCTTTTTCTTCTTTGCATAAATTTATTGATTTGAACCATTTTTCAAATAATTTCATTGTTTCTTTTAGAGGAACATTCGGATATAGAGAAGAAACATCAAAATAAATCATTATTTCATCTTCTTGTATTTCTACAAACCATAGCATCACAAAAGAAAATTCAAAAATAATAAAATCAGTTTCATCTTCAAAACATTTAAATGCCTGGGAAACCTATTTGATTAACAAAAGTGATTCATCTTTAATGAATAATGAAAGTGGGCCTATTCAAAATTCTCGTTTATTATCATCACATTTTATACAAAATTATACACTCTAAAATATATATATATTAATAGTAATTTACCATATGTTTACAATTTTATAATTCTTTTAATTATTTACATATGTTTTCCAAATTAATGATTGAATTGTTTTGTTTATAACCAAATATAAATTTGTGTTGCCTGATGATGCCAGCTCTGCTGGCAAAAGGCCTCGAAAAAAGTATTATTTATTGGTGATTTTGTGAAAATTTATTAACAACGAAGAATACCAATATCAACTCCATCTGAAGTTTACAAAAAAGTATTTTTGTGTTTATTTTGTGGGTTACTGCTAGTTAAAATGTCTATACAATACTGGCCAATAAAATATGGGCATTTGGATTTTCATATTAATAATTATTTTTTTTTTAATTGTATGGAAAAACATAAAGTAGATATATAAGTAAAGCTGTCGTTTTGATGTAAGACATTTTTAGATTATTGAAAAGTAACGTGACTATAGGTGATTGATGATTTTCAAATAGAATAAAAAGATAAGTACTAAGCAGTTGACCGGGTTTATTTTTGTAGACAATTATTGTAATACAAATTGTATTTATTTTCACCTTAATAGGCATAATGCTCCATATATAGCTCTATTTTAGATGTATATCTGTGAGCTAATTTTTTGTTATGTATTGTTACTTATTTTTATGGCTGTTTATGAAAAGGTTTAACAACAATTTTGAAGTTAAACTGTTCATTACCGAATTATTTTATCAAACACAAAAAAAACAACAAAAAAGTAAAAAAAGGACGCTAAGCCCATTAAAAAGGTTATATATAAATAAACAAAAAAGATGCGTTATCAGAATGGGGTGGCCAAGTACCTAAGGTACTACAGTGCAACAAACAAACCATGAAAACAAATTGGGGAAAATACGGAGATGAATACAAATTTAAATCTTTGGCGGTGGTTTTTTTTTCAACCTCGCTCGAAAGCCAACGCCAAGAATTGTAATTTTTATTCATGTCCATATTGTTTTCAATTTGTTTCCATGGTTTGTTTGTTTTATTGGAGTACGGAATGTATTTGCCCAACCCATTCTGATTTCACATCTATTTAGGCCTATATTGTATAATGTAGCAGTATAATGTTATTTACATTGTATTTTGTAGAATAAGGTTAACTCATAAATTCAAAGTTATTTGCCGGAACTAACGACTTTTAGAAGAAAAACCAATATGGAACCATTATAGAGTTCTAGCAGAAAATGAGGTATCAAAATATAGGTATTTATCTCCTAAATCACATTATACCTTTACATTTTGGAAGACAACATTTAAGGGATCTTCCCCCTCCCCTCCCCCAACGTATACCAATTGGTCGGTAGCGTAGTTGGTTCAATCCCAGCTTCATAAGCTAAAGGTTGTAAGTTCGATCCCAATCAGAGTCATAACACATTTTGAGAAGGATCAGCTGATAACCACCGGCTGTTCATTTGTCATTGGGCTATTAATTAATGACATTTTCTAAGGAATAGTCGGCCTTAGTTTGTAACAATGACTACATTCGCTCATCTACACTCATCACACTCATTCGAAATCCATATTCGCCCATATCTTGACGATCGGCGTCTAATGAATAAATAAATAAAACGAAAAATATGCTCAAAAACCCAAAATTAAACTAATACACACAAGTGGGTTATCAAATTATTATTGGGCTGGGTTAAAAGCGACCAGCGTGATAAATTTAACGCATGTAGGGTTCAAGTAGCAGAGGGGAAGTGTTCCACCACTCCGTCTGTAGTTGGCATGAGGGGCAGTGTTGGGAGTGGGGACAACGGACTTAATCAGCTGGTAAAATTGTGGTGAGTTACGATGCGCCTGGCACTTTATCTCCTTCGCTCGATTTTTTGTAGGTTATGTTAAGGGAAGTAGAGAAAACTGCTTAATTATAAAATTCTATATAATATAGCCATAATCTTGTATATTGTCATTTTTGTAGCTATTATAAATCATATTTAAACTGGATATTCAGCTCTTGCTTGATCTATCACGACTTATACAGTTATCAAAGCACACTTTTTTAAAATTGCATACGAAGTAATATGTAAATAAATTATTAATGAAAGTAGTGATAAATATTATTTCAGTTTGAAGGTAGGTCACTGAACACTTCAATCACATTATAAGTATTTCAAGTAATATATATATATATATATATATATATATATATATATATATATATATATATATACTTAAAACACAATAACATAGCAAATCAAATTATAATTTAACCTTAAAATAACTGTGTAATGACAACAAACCGCCCTACACCAGCTGATTCCTCACTCCTATGACAGCGTCTTTTCCCCTTATGCCAGTTCCAGCTGTACTAGATTCCAGTTCCTACATGTCTTGCCCGCACGATGACTTAGAAGGCGGAGCTTCCCACAGCGTAACCATGATAACGAAATGTTAAAAGGCACAGTGGCACGTCGGTTCAGTGGTGGGAGAAACCTTATGTTCTGTCTCACTTCAATGACTAGCTTTGTATCCCTCACAAAGGTTCTCTTATAAGGTCGAAATTAAAGCAGCTGAACTTTAAAGGCATTTTGCTCTTACTTACTAATATACCATCAGATTTTAGAAAATACTGTGTTTATGAGCACCACTGTCTCAAAAACCAAAATTCATGGTCATACTGCTTAAAAATCCTGGCGAGACCGTAGGCCTATCTTCCTCACAAGGCGACATGCCGAGATCCACAAATGGGACTGTAGCAGAGAGCCTTGGTGAGGCCGCAGGCCGAACTCTTCCCCGCAAGGTCATAGGCCGAGTTCCACAAAGCGGCCTGTAGCAGATCTTCACCATGAGGCCGTAGGCCGAGTTCCAAAAAGGGGCTAAAGGTAAACGTGGAAGACCTCCGAAACGAAATCTTTTTAATAACCTACAGAGCGAGAGCAACAACAAATTATCCTCAGGATCTTCTGGAAGATATGGATGCTACCTATTCAGTTAGTAAAATCCAGGTGAGCGAAGCTCGGTCTCCTGGTACTGGTAATTATATAGAACAGTTGAAACGCATGATGAATGATAACAAAGGCTCTGACTGACCGATATTGGGATATTTATTATATGCCTTATTTAAATCTTTAAAATAAAATATTTTAAATCCTTTCTTTTTACACATCTAGACCTTATAAAGAGTAATTTCATGGTCTTTCTAAATTCTTATGGTTTAAAAAATAACTGTTATCAGTCAATCAATGTTATTTCACTTTTATATTATAGCGCTTTTTATTTCTAGAAGTAATCCAAAAATATTTAACAGCATCGCGAAATGAGTTTTTGGTCCACAGGCTATACCAAGGTGCCCCAGGGTTCATTTGAGCTTAAAGGGTGTCTCATGTCTGTATTTACAAAGGGTGTCAAGATCAATCATCGACAAGGATGAGCACCAATTATTTGATCATGTCAGGATTGAAGAGGGGGAGTTGATTAGTGGGAAGGAGGGACTTGTGGGAGTGACTTTAAGGATATTGGTGGGTTAGAGGAAGAAATATTTAAAAGAGAACTGAGTATTAGATATAATTGAGGCCAACCACGGCCCTCTACAATTATTTATTTGTATGTTAATTTGAAAATCAGCCACTCTCATTATGATTTTCATTTAACTCGTTAGTTACTTTGAGCCAATACGACAGCGTTATTAGTGTCACTTTTAATCCCAGATTAAAAATATATTAACCAGATTACATGGTTGAAATACGAAGATCGATATTATTATTTTATGCCCAAATAATTTGGTTGCTAATGTTTTTTTAATTTGTAAAGCCAAATAGGCATTATTCTAAAAATATTAGAACGTGAAATGTGAACTTAGAGCGGAAACTAACTTAGAGGAACGACAAAACCACATACGTCTTTCTCCTCAACACCACGAACATGTTTCATGATGAAACGACACAACCACACTTGTTTTACTTCTCAACGCCACGAACACGTTACACGACGAAACGACACAACCACACATGTTTTACTTCTCATCACCACGGACACGTTTCATGATGAAAGATACAACCAGACACGTCTTATTCCTCAACACCAATAACACGTTTCATGATGAAATGACACAACCACCCACGTTAGTTCTCAACACCACGGACAAATTTCATGATGAAACGACACATGCCTCCATGCTTACTCCTCAACACTATAAAATTGTTTCGTGAACAAACGATACAACCACACACGTTTTGTTTTTCTGATTATTTTTATTTGCTAGCACTTTATTCTCTACCTTTCCAAATTCACAATTTATTTTTCCGGATCCGACATGAAATTGGTGTTTTACAACAAAAGAGTTATCCATCCATGGCAGCTCCGTCCTGGTCAATAAAAGCTCTCTGTTCCTCCCTGCGGTCCTTGATCCGTTAAACATCCATGGCAGCTCCGTCCTGGTCGATAAAAGCTGTCTGTTCCTCCCTGAGGTCCTTGAGCCGTTATCCATCCATGGCAGCTCCGGCCTGGTCGATAAAAGCTGTCTGTTCCTCCCTGCGGTCATTGAGCCGTTAAACATCCATGGCAAATCCGTCCTGGTCGATAAAAGCTGTCTGGTCCTCCCTGCGGTCCTTGAGCCGTTATCCATCCATGGCAGCTCCGTCCTGGTCGATAAAAGCTGTATGTTCCTCCCTGCGGTCCTTCAGCCGTTATCCATCCATGGCAGCTCCGGCCTGGTCGATAAAAGCTGTCTGTTCCTCCCTGCGGTCCTTGAGCCGTTATCCATCCATGGCAGCTCCGGCCTGGTCGATAAAAGCTGTCTGTTCCTCCCTGCGGTCCTTGAGCCGTTATCCATCCATGGCAGCTCCGTCCTGGTCGATAAAAGCTGTATGTTCCTCCCTGCGGTCCTTGAGCCGTTAAACATCCATGGCAGCTCCGTCCTGGTCGATAAAAGCTGTCTGTTCCTCCCTGCGGTCCTTCAGCCGTTATCCATCCATGGCAGCTCCGGCCTGGTCGATAAAAGCTGTCTGTTCCTCCCTGCGGTCCATGAGCCATTAAGCATCCATGGCAGCTCCGGCCTGGTCGATAAAAGCTGTCTGTTCCTCCTTGCGGTCCTTGAGCCGTTACACATCCATGGCAGCTCCGGCCTGGTCGATAAAAGCTGTCTGTTCCTCCCTGCGGTCCTTGAGCCGTTATCCATCCATGGCAGCTCTGTCCTGGTCGATAAAAGCTGTCTGTTCCTCCTTGCGGTCCTTAAACCGTTAAACATCCATGGCAGCTCCGTCCTGGTCGATAAAAGCTGTCTGTTCCTCCTTGCGGTCCTTGAGCCGTTAAACATCCATGGCAGCTCCGTCCTGATCGATAAAAGCTGTCTGTTCCTCCCTGCGGTCCTTGAGCCGTTATCCATCCATGGCAGCTCCGTCCTGGTCGATAAAAGCTGTCTGTTCCTCCCTGCGGTCCTTGAGCCGTTATCCATCCATGGCAGCTCCGTCCTGGTCGATAAAAGCTGTCTGTTCCTCCCTGCGGTCCTTGAGCCGTTATCCATCCATGGCAGCTCCGTCCTGGTCGATAAAAGCTGTCTGTTCCTCCCTGCGGTCCTTGAGCCATTAAGCATCCATGGCAGCTCCGGCCTGGTCGATAAAAGCTGTCTGTTCCTCCTTGCAGTCCTTGAGCCGTTAAACATCCATGGCAGCTCCGTCCTGGTCGATAAAAGCTGTCTGTTCCTCCCTGCGGTCCTTGAGCCGTTAAAAATCCATGGCAGCTCCGTCCTGGTCGATAAAAGCTGTCTGTTCCTCCCTGCGGTCCTTGAGCCGTTATCCATCCATGGCAGCTCCATCCTGGTCGATAAAATCTGTATGTTCCTCCCTGCGGTCCTTGAGCCGTTATCCATCCATGGCAGCTCCGTCCTGGTCGATAAAAGCTGTATGTTCCTCCCTGCGGTCCTTGAGCCGTTATCCATGCATGGCAGCTCCGTCCTGGTCGATAAAAGCTGTATGTTCCTCCCTGCGGTCCTTGAGCCGTTATCCATCCATGGCAGCTCCGTCCTGGTCGATAAAAGCTGTATGTTCCTCCCTGCGGTCCTTGAGCCGTTATCCATCCATGGCAGCTCCGTCCTGGTCGATAAAAGCTGTATGTTCCTCCCTGCGGTCCTTGAGCCATTAAACATCCATGGCAGCTCCGTCCTGGTCGATAAAAGCTGTCTGTTCCTCCCTGCGGTCCTTGAGCCGTTAAACATCCATGGCAGCTCCGTCCTGGTCGATAAAAGCTGTCTGTTCCTCCCTGCGGTCCTTGAGCCGTTATCCATCCATGGCAGCTCCGTCCTGGTCGATAAAAGCTGTATGTTCCTCCCTGCGGTCCTTGAGCCGTTATCCATCCATGGCAGCTCCGTCCTGGTCGATAAAAGCTGTCTGTTCCTCCCTGCGGTCCTTGAGCCGTTAAACATCCATGGCAGCTCCGTCCTGGTCGATAAAAGCTGTCTGTTCCTCCCTGTGGTCCTTGAGCCATTATCCATCCATGGCAGCTCCGTCCTGGTCGATAAAAGCTGTCTGTTCCTCCCTGCGGTCCTTGAGCCGTTATCCATCCATGGCAGCTCCGTCCTGGTCGAT